>OY723408.1:23701525-23844025 GCA_963210345.1 Inga oerstediana | reverse complement strand
AACGTTGTTAGAAATATAGAGTTAAAATTTTTTTTATAAAGTTAAAGAATCAAAAGTATATATCATATAAAATTTAAAAAACTAAATATAGTATACCACATTGAAAAGTTGACATATTGGTGAAGCAATAGGACACAAGAAATATTACTCCCTCCGGTTCTATTTATAAGCAATTTTCTTCTTGATTGGGCAAAACAAACTGATAGTTAAAAGAAATAAGTGTGTTAAAAATATCATATATTTTTCATATATGCTCATATTTATTGAAAGAGTATAGCAGAGAGAATATATTAAAAGTATGAGAGATAGTAAAATATACATTTTTCCTATACTTTATTGACTTCATTCACCTAATCTCTTTCATTCTCTCTTCTAAATATAACTCTTGGTGTATGTGATAATTAATTATAGATTATGTATTTAATAAGAGTAAAATTAAAAAAAACTTATATTTTCATATATAAAATAAAAATTGTTTATAAAAAAAACCATCTTCATGAAAAGAAAAAATTACTTATAGATAAGAGAGGGAGTATTAAAGTACAATGTCCTGACTGTATGGATATATTCAAAGTAGAATGTCCTAGAAGTTCGGTATCGAGCATATCGAGAGGCTTTCACGCGATATTGACATAGATAGGTCAGTGAAAGCCATGTCAAACTCCACCGCCCATTGTGATTTAATATATCTTTCCTCTAGGGCTTGTTTGGTATAAGGGGGAGTGAGGGAAAATGAACAGAGGAAAAAAATTTTTTAGTTGAATTTAAAAAAATTAGAGAAGTAGGGTTAAAAATTTTTAATTAATTTTTCTTATTCTCTTATCTTATATATTTTTTTTATTAAAATTTTATTATCCCATTTTTTCAATCTTTTAAAATTCTATTCATAAAAGTTTTTCCTCCCCTCCCTCCTCCTCCAAATCCCTCATACCAAACATGCCCTTAAGTAATACAAAACGAGTACATCTTTTTTTTTTTTGCCAGTACAAAACGAATACATCTAACTTTATTCTAAATAGGAAGATGTCAAGAAGTTGAAGACAAAAACAAAACCACTTTCCTCCTCGCCTCATCAATAAATCCATACACACATCTCCTTCCAAAACAAACCAGTGCCAGAAAAAACTAGGCAATATCAGAGCTCTGATTCATTTTCATGGCGGAAACCACTCACATAGCTGTGATTCCCAGTGCTGGTTTCAGCCATATCGTCCCAATTGTTGAGTTCTCCAAGCGACTTGTTCATCTCCACCCAGATTTTCATGTCCACTGTATAATTCCCTCACTTGGGCCTCTTTCTTCTTCCTCAAAATCCTACCTTCAAACTCTTCCTTCAAACATAAATCCTATTTTTCTCCCACAAGTACCTAATAATATACCTCATGACAATCATCGTCATGGCCTCCAAATTCAACGGACAGTGACTCTCTCACTACCCCACATTCGTGAGGCTTTAAACTCCTTGATGAGTTCAAGTAATAAAATTAAACTTTCAGCTTTAATTGTTGATGTTTTCGCCGTGCAAGTGCTAGAGTTTGCTTCAGAGCTCAAAGTCTTAACTTATGTGTACTTTCCTTTATCTGCTATGCTTTTATCTATGTACTTCTATATCACCAAGTTAGATAAGATTGTTTCTTGTGAGTACAGAGATCTTCAAGATCCCATAGAGATGCCAGGTTGTGTTCCTGTTCATGGCAGAGATCTCACAGAATCAGTTCAAGATCGAAGCAGTCAAGTTTACAGGCAATTTCTAGAACGTACTAGAAGGTTTGGTCTTGCTGATGGAATTCTGATCAATAGCTTTACAGAGTTAGAGGTTCAGACGATAAACGCCTTACAAGAAGAAATGAAACAGAACAAGAAGACGACTCAGATATATGCGGTTGGACCCATTTTACATAGCGGGTCAAGTAGTGATCAAAACGGGTCGGACTGCTTAAATTGGCTCAACAATCAACAACCCAACTCTGTTCTTTATGTTTCTTTTGGAAGTGGAGGGACTCTGTCTCAAGAACAACTCAATGAACTTGCTTTTGGGTTGGAACTAAGTGGTGAAAAGTTCTTGTGGGTTGTGAGACCACCAAGTAATAATCCTAGTGCTGCTTACCTGGATACCTCAAATGATCAGAATCCTTTAGATTTCTTACCAGAAGGGTTTTTGGAGAGAACTAAAGAGAACGGTTTTGTGATTCCTTCATGGGCACCTCAGATTCAAATCCTGAGCCATAGCTCTACTGGTGGATTCTTGAGTCACTGTGGTTGGAACTCCACACTTGAGAGTGTACAGAAGGGAGTGCCATTAATAACGTGGCCACTATTTGCAGAACAGAGGACAAATGCAGTTATGTTAACTGATGGTCTGAAAGTGGCATTTAGGCCAAAGGGTAATGAAAATGGCATAGTGGAGAGAGAAGAGATTGCCAAATTGGTAAAAAGTTTGATGGAAGGTAGAGAAGGTAAAGAGATTCGTGAGAGAATGATGGTTTTGAAAGATGCTTCAGCTAATGCTATTAAAGAATATGGTTCTTCCATAGAAACACTTCAACAGTTGGCATCGAAATGGAAGAATTCCGAAGGCATGTAGCCCTCAATGCCTCTCTAGTAGAGATTTAGGGAGATAAATAAATATCTAGATTTGCAGTTATTTTTGTCCTTCTTAATTGTTTTTACTTTATTTTACTCGATGTCCTTCATAATTCTTCATCCATATGATTATAATCAAAAACAATATTTCTATAGATATTGGCTTATTCATAGAGATATTACCATTGTGCAAAGCATATACTACTCTATCCCTATCGATAAATCTAAATTAACTAACTCTCACGTACTTAAAAGAGTTATTTAACTCATTAATTATGGACTAAATTTTTAATTTTACCCTTATTTATGATTGGTTCTAAAAGTCCACATAAATAAATTCTTTTTTATTATAATTAATAAAGGCTAAAAAATAAAAAGAACATTTATTATTTTGAAACTAGACTTATAATAAGGATCAAAATTTTTGTTAAAATAAAATTTTTGTTAAAATAGATTTATAAATGGGACTATAATAATAAGAAAGTTTCTCCAGCAAATCAACATATCCTCTTATCAAAATTTATCATTTGATGAGAACAAAGTCGTTGAATATTCCTTTCACAGCGAGAGGGATCTCTCCACTTTTCTTTTCATCCACTTCGCTTCACTTATTTATTTACACTGTCAGATGAAGTCTAATGGTTTATATTTAATCTTTTATAAAAAGTAAAAAAAGAATATATATATATATATATATATATATAATATTATTATGAGTCCCACATCGAGAAGCCTCACAAGTGTAGTGTGGTTTATAAGTTTAAGGGGTTCTCTCTCCTAATAGGCTAATCTTTTAGGATGGGCTCTCCCTTTAGGCTTGTGATAATCACATTGTCTCTTTCGTTGAGAGACCGGTGTTCAACGAAAATGCTACCCATGAAGGGTTCTGACTGGCAAGAGGCTGAGGGTGACTGTGACTATGTTATGAGTCCCACATCGGGAAGCCTCACAAGTATAGTGTGATTTATAAGTTCAAGAGGCACTCCCTCCTAATAGATTAGTCTTTTGGGATTGACTCTTCCCTTAGGCTTGTGATCATCATAAATACTTTAATAAAAGTATAAAGATATAAACTATATAGATTAAATTTTAATTATTTATATTTATTTATTTATATTTTTTGTCATTTAATAGTATAATAATATTCTTATGGGATATTAAATCTCAATAATTAAAGTTAATATAAATAAAGAAGTGGATGAAAATATACAGAAAAAGAAATGGAGAGGCTCATTTACCTCCTTTCATCACATGGAACTAACGGCTTTATTAATTGCATGTACCTAATTTGCTTCCTCCATGGACCCATTTGCATTTAATTCGCTCGCCCTTGCCATCTCAAATTCGGCTCTGAAATTCAGGTCAACGATGACCCTATGCACATCGGTTTTAAGCCAAAAGGTTCGTGAACATTTATGATGTTACTTGTAAGGAAACTCACATCCAGTTAAGGACTTGTATATGGCAAAGGATTTGCCAAGGATATTAAAAGAATTATAATTATCCTCAAAAGTTAGAAGGGCCTATCAAATTTTCAGATGTTTAATATTCCCTTCCAATCTTTAATGTAATACTTAATCAACTAGTTCAAGTAAATTAAGGTGTTAATTAAATTACTTAATATGATATATTCATTCTAAAATAACATAATTATCCTCCTTAATTCCCTCTCTCTCACTTGATTATTATTGAGAAAATGTCAATATGATTAATTTGAAAAAAGATTCATGAATATATGAGATATGTTAGTCAAATTATTTAATATGATATTTTTATTTTAAAATAGCCTAATCATCCTTTTAAATTCCATCCCTCCCTCTCTTACTTGATTATTGTTGAGAGAATACGAATATGGTTAATTTAGAAAAAGATTGATAAATATATTCAATATTTTTTATATTTAGGACTAACGTCAACTTTATAATTATGGTATCTATGAAACACCGGAGGAGTATCAAATTGGGTACGTAGGTCACTCATGATGTCATACATTGTACACGATTAATAAAGGAATGAAGCAACTAGTAAATTATAAATATTCTTCCTTCAATCTTATATAGGAGCTATATGACTCATTTACAATAAATACGTATTATTGATTTCTCAAAACTATTGTATTGATGATTATTATTATTATTGTCAAATTCATAAGTTAATTTTCTGAGTCTACTAGTTTTACGTTTTTAACTTTCAAAATTGTGTCAGTTTGTGCTTGAACCCATAAACTCGGTTAAATTTGCAAGTTTATGAACTAAATTTACTATTTTTATGTTTTTATCTTATAAAATTGTGCAATTCACGCTTAAACTTATGTTGTTTGTTCATTTTGATTATACTCAATTGTTTTATATATGAACTTCATAGAAATTTTTTTTTATAAGATAAATTATAAATGCTGATGGATTTAATTTCAATTATTCATACTTAAAATATATTTAAGTTAAATTATTGTTATTTTTATATTTTTATTATTTTATTTTATACTTTCAACACTTATTTATTAATAAACATAAACTCTTATAAAATTACAATTTGAGTTCATGATCCGAATTTACATTCTTACTACGAGTTTAATTTAACCCACGAGTTTGACAACCTTACAATAATCCCTTTAATGGAACCGTCTTTAATATATGTAGCTTATGGGAATATTTGGGAAAATATATAAATTCAGAGGTAACGTGGAATGAAGCTTTACTATTGCCACTAATTTAAAAACATGCACCAAGTCAAATTTGAGTTAATAATTCTTAATTTCCTTTGCATAAATTCTTATTAAATTATAAATGATAAAAATTTGAAATAAATGAAATATTGAATATAATAAATGTATATTATCAAACACAGTAATTATATTAATTTTTTAAAAAAAATATGAAAAGGAAATCATATTTAAACTTCAACGCATAATCAGACATGGATACGTGTGTGTAGTTGCATTTTTTTATTACGTTTATGCACACAATTTGAAAGACACGTAGCTCCAGAGACTGTTGCTTCTGTGCATCGAATATTGATCGAGTTTTCTGTCGGCGTTCTTGATAGAGTCGGGAACACGGGCAATCCAGTCCTATAGGATAGACCCTTCACGGATTTGGGCCGGTTAGTTTATACTCGTTTCCTAAAAAATCCTCAATTTTTAAAGTTTGCGGTCCTACAAGGCTGTTCCTTCACGAACTCGGGCCTAAACGGGCTTAAACTAATTTTAATTAAAAAAAAATATTTTCAAGTTTTACAATTTATTTATTATTTTACCTTGAATTGAGATACATTATTTTTAAAACTCATAAATTTGTAGTTAAAATAATCATCTAAAGTTCAAATTAGCCTCTTTTTAAAAATAAATCAAACCATTTAATAAATGTTTACATGTTATTAATATTTTATTAGGTACTTAGGTGTCTCTCATATTGATAATTTGATATTATGATATTATATATATTAATTTATTTTTAAAAAATATTAAACAGGTCTAAAAGGGCCGGCCCTAGAGGCCCAATTCCTGTTTTAACCTCTAAATCATAAGTCCGGCCCTTAAAGAGCTCGGACTTAAACGGACCGGCCCAACAGACTCTATCCAAATTCCCAACTCTACTTCTTCGGCGCCTACCGCGGAGTTAGATTCCTGCTAATGCGGACGCCGAGAACACTAAGAATTAGCCGGATGAGTAATTTACGCAGTCCGAGTGTTATAGATAATAATAAAATATACTTTACTTTGTCCACATTGCATGGTGTTTAACAAATTAAATAACAAATAATCAGGGTTCATTAACCCGGAGCGGACCGGCCAGTCCGGCCTGTAGACCGGTCCGGGTTACTAATTTTTTTAAAAAAAAATTTTGATTTTTCCTTTAGAATTTTATACTATAAGTCTAAAATTTTCAATTTCTCACCGGTTTGGTCTCGGTTTAGCTCTAGTTTGGTCTCAGTTTAACCCATTGACCCTTAACTCAATACCCCGACCAATTCAATACCCAATCTGAATTTTAATACCTTACAAATAACCCATCCATCCTAAACACGTAAGAATTAAATAATTAATTTATAAGAATTACGAAAATTAATTTAGTTATTTATTTATAATAAATATGAGTTGATTTTGTTGGCAGCACCTTACCAAAAACTGGTTGACAAAACAGCAGGCAGCAGAAATATAATAATGGAACTCAAAAGAAGACAGAAGAAACAGCTTGGAGATAGAGTTTGTTGTCATCAGATATGTAGTCCTCGGAACTTGGTTAGTGACCCTGCACGGCTGCACCAAACATAACTTTTTATAGATAGAGAATATATGACCGTAGAGCAGGAACAATAGTCATCAATAATGGCTTAATGACAATTACATGATAAGGATTAACGAGGATTTAATATGAGGTTTAGCTTATTTCTTTGATACACTCACACATTATTTACAACAATTTTTTTTATAAACTACTACCTCCGATTCTAATTATAAGATAAAGTTGACTTTTTTGAAGAAATTAAGGAAGCCAATTAAATTACTTTAGAGTGTTTATATTTTTAGTATCCTTAGATTATATATTAGTTTATTAGTAAAATTAATTAGTTTGGAGAAAAAAATAAAAATAAAAATACTCTAAAGTAATTTAATTGGCTTCCTTAATTTCTCCAAAAAAGTCAACTTTGTCTTATAATTAGGACCGGAGGGAGTACCACTTTTAATCATTTGCATATTATGTTACTCTCTTGACAAAAATCTCATTAATATTTGAGGCAAAATGAATTGTAATTTTACATTTAGAATGAAAGCAAACACCCTTTACTTGCTTATATTTTAGATCAAATGGAGTAATATTTATGTTTCTAGAGAAACATAGGTTATTCATTGTTTGTTCTGGCAAGCATCCCATGTTAAATGGTATATCCGCCATTAGGAAAGCATTTTGTAGGGTTGTTTGTTGATAATAAATGGTATGTAAATTAATCTTCAAATTGTTTTTTAATCTTTAAATTAAAAGAATATTATGGGCTATTGCCTATTGGTTTGTTGGCCAACAAAAGTAAATTAATTCATCAATTGTTAAAAAAACGTAAGCGTCAATGTAGCAATAGGACATAAAAAATTCACATGTATTCTCTTGACTACAAAAAAAAAAAAAAAAACCACCGTTTAGTAATAATTAACTTGTAGCGGTTAGAAAAAACCGCTATAAATATTAGAATTTGTAGTAATTTTTAACCAAACAATTACAAATTCGCATTGGCATGACTCGTGCCAAATGGTGCGCTGAAAAGTTTCAGTAATTTGAAGTGGTTGGCTCATATAAATTGCTACAAAATGTGGTGCCATATAGCGGTTGTATCAAACAAACCATGTGCTGCCAGCTTGGTGCCACCATATTTGTAGCAGTTTATTTGTAACGGTTTTTCTAAGAGAACCGCTACATAAGACAAAAGGTTGCAGGTTTGTCACGTGATTTGTAGCGGTTGTGAGGCAATAACCGCTATAGAAGACAAAAGATTGCAGGTTTGTAGCGGTTCCATATACAGTGTCATGTAGAGTGAGGTAGGGTTTCGTGTTGTCAAGTTAGCAGTTTTGGGTATGACTGCTACAAATCACGCGGCTATATAAACACCACCACCCCTTATTTTATCACTTCTGGCAAAATCGTCCTCCGTGCGCACTTTGAGAAGTTTTCATCAAATCTGAGGCTCAGATAAAATTTTTAAAAAGTTGGACAGTTGAGGTTAGCAAAGTTACTTATTTTATTTCATTTTTTAGCTAAATAGATTTATGTTTAGTAATTTTATTGTGTTTTTAATATTGATGATTTTCTAAGCCTATATTATTGAATAATTATAGTTATAATGTCTTCTGAAAGAAACAAGGGGAAAGGTAAGGCATTAGATGAGCGTCCCCCCAGAGGAACTCTTTAGTAACAAGACAGTAGTTAAGGCAGAGAGCACGCCACGGGTTCACAAGACCACGTGCTACCACAGCAAGCGACCCAACCAGAGATGTCTATTCCATCAGAGGCAGTTGATATTAGCATCAGTCATTGCGAGTAGGATGCTTTTGAGATCAATATTCCGTTGAGCGAGGTGGAGCAGTTCCTTGATGCAGAGGAGTCTAACGACCAGAATCGCCCATGACGATCATCTTCGTGGTCGACTAGATTTGATATGCAGGTTCAGGGTAAGTAATTGTTTTAATAAAATAATATTTTATTATATTTGAAGACAATTGTTTTAATAAAATCATATTTAATTAAAATTTGTGATCAATTGTACAGATGAGTAGGGGAACCCAGAAACAGCAGACTGGATGTGCCGCAAGAAATAAACTTGCCCGGGGGATACATGTAGTAGTTCCCTAGAATGAGCTCACGAACCATCTAATTGAGAGTGGCTGTCATCTATTCAATCGATTCCTAAACGAACTGGGTGAGAATTGGGTCTATCTCCCTAGCCACTTCCAAGACTGGAAGAAGCTGCCCAAGAAGCCAAAGAGAATGCGTGGGACGAGGTTGTGAAGGTAACTAATTTAATATATTGAATCAAACATAAATAATTATAATTTATCAAATTTTTATTTAATTAATCAAATGTATTTAATTATAATTTAATTTTGTGATGTAGGATAAGTTTGTCGTGTGAGACTAGAAGAGGCGATACAACTTTAAAGGATAGGGGACGGGTGAAAGAATAGGAGAAATCGTCTCTATCACTCTATGGATAAGGATGGGACGATGCCTCTACAGGAGTTGATGGAGAACGTGGTTGATGGTATCCCACTAAATGACTGGGCAAGATTTGTCTAGTACAGGAGGAGCCAAGAAGCACAAGTAATTTTTTTATTAATTATTATTTAGAATGGAATATTAAAAATAATAATAAAATGAAATATTAACTATTTTTTGTAGGCTCTTTCTGAGAGAGACACCAAGAACCAAGGGCATCAGAAAATCTATCACACAGTAGGATTGAAGACATTTGCTGTCACAAATAGCAAATTGGTATGTTTACAATTAAATTAATTTTAGTTTGATATTATACAATAGATGACGTTCATAATTCATTGTTTTAATTTTTTTAGGAGAAGAAGGAGGACTAGGAGAACCATCAGACAAACTATGGCGAGTTATTCACTGTCAAGCATAGACACCGGGATAGTACTCCAACCTCTCAGCAAGCAGGAAGCCATTGTAAGACATAGACATTGCTTGTTTAAATATGTTTTATTTATTTTATTTAATTATATAAATTTTTTAATAAAATGTATACGGCAGTAGCAGATTGAGCAGACAAAGGCTGACTTGTGAGAGTACTAGATGGAGTCCTAGGGGTCAGTTGTGGATCCCACTGTCTTTCTGAAAGTTTGTGTGGACCCAACTGAGCACCCTGGACACTATAGGGCTCTGGGGATAGGTGTAAGGGCCAGCATGGTATACGGCAGGAGCGGCAAATATGAGGCTAGGTTCTCTTAAGTGGGAACCTTTGGCATTAGTAAATCGAGTGGGACATTTATTGAGGAGCTCCGCGCTAAGGTTGCCAGGGCAGAGGCCAGGATGACATAGAAGATGCAGGTCCAGGTTGATTTCTTTTATCAGTAACAAGCCCAATGGTGGGAAATTACAAACGAGCTATTGTCCAAGTCCTGGGAGAGGGTATTACCTAGCATTCTGATTCCAGAGGTCCCGCCAGTCCCTAAATTTGTCGTCCAACCACCTCTTAACCTTGCTGAGATGACACTGCAAGCAACACATGATGCTGATGATGGTGGTGCTGTTAATTCTTCTTCCACCTGTGATGCCGCCCGTGATGGAGCACCTGATGATTAAGATGCCCTTTTAGATTTGTTTTCATTGTAGTTATATATATTTTTGGACTTCTATACTTTAAAAATTTGTTACTATAGACTTCAAATAATTAATGTTTCAGTTGTCATTATATAATTTGAATTGCAAATTTATGAGTTTTATAAAAAATGTAACTTAAACTAAAACAAACTAATATCTAAATTGTAAAACATAAAAGAGAATTTTAATTAAACTTAAAAAAGTTGTAAAGTGAAGATAATATTTATTTAACAAATAGAAATTGCACTTTGTAGTGATTTAAGGCTAACAACTACTACAAATTGAAATTTTGAAATTTGGAAGGGCGCTAACGAAATTGCACTTTGTAGAGGTTTAGGGCTAAGAACCGCTACAAATTGAAATTTTGAAATTTGGAAGGATGCAACAGTCATGTCATTTGTAGCGGTTTATGGCTAAAACCTACCACAAATTGAAATTTTGAAATTTTGAAGGGTGCCAATGGTCATATCATTTATAGCTATTTAGGGCTAAGAACTATTACGAATTGAAAATTTAAAATTTGGAAGGGCGCCAACGATCATGTCGTTTATAGCTGTTCAAGGCTAAGAACCACCACAAATTGAAATTTTGAAATTTGGAAAGGCACGAACTGACATGTCATTTGTAGCAGTTTAGGACTTTAAACCGCTACAAAGTTTAAACATTGCAGTGGTTACTATAGCAGTTTATAAACCACAACAAAATGTGGAATGCTGGAAAAGTTTGAATTAATCCAACAAGCACATGTCATTTGGAAAAATCAAAATTAACTCTTCACTCGTCTACTTAACATTTTCTAACATACACTAGCTATGGATAAAGCTGCCACGTAATTCTTCTACATATTTGACAGGATTGAACACTTTCTTGGATTTCGCAACCTCTCACGACAGCTGTAATGGTAAAATCGTGTGTTCGTGTTTCAACTACAAGTTTAAGAAGTGACATACACAAGAAGTTATCATGGAATATTTAATTGTGAAGCCTTTCGTGGAAGATTATACATTTTGGGGAGTTCATGATGAAAACCTTGGAATTAGATATGATACTCTTCCAACAAATTCACAAGTAGGAGTTCAAGTAAACCATAATGATTCCATTAATGATGTTATTCGTGATGCATTTAGTGTTTATGATGACAACTTCAACCAAGAAGTGGAGGGTTCATACCCTATGTCCTTGAGGAATGAAGCAACTCGGGATTTGTTTCACCTAATAGATGAAGCAGATCATCCTTTGTATCCTAATTGTGGAAAATACTTGAAATTGTCTTTTTTGATTAAATTGTATCATATCAAGTGCTTGTGTGGAATCACTGTTAAGGGAATGCCAACGTTGTTGGAATTATTATAAGATGCATTCCCCAACACAAAGATTCCTACATTGTTTTATTTGACAAAGAAGATTATTAACAGATTGGGCTTGAACTACCAAAAAACCAATATGTGCCCTAATGATTATATGCTGTATTAGGGAGATTATGCTAAGAAGGAGACTTGTAAGCGATGTCACACATTGAGGTACAAAAAAATTCAGAAGGAGAAAAAGCAAAAGAAGAAACCTATAAAGATTCTCAGGTACTTTCCTTTGAAGTCACGATTGTAAAGATTGTTTATGTCGTCTAAATAGCTGAGCACATAAGGTGGCATAAAGTTGACGAGAATCAAGATAGAAATTTAAGACATCCATGAGATACAGAAGCTTGGAAACTGTTCGACTTAGACTTTCCAACTTTCATGGCTAACCCTAGAAATGTTCAGCTTACTTTGGCAACCAACAGTTTTAATCCATTTAGGAACCTTAGCACAAGTTATAGTATTTTGCCAATAGTCTTAGTTTCATACAATTTTTCCCCTTGTATGTGTATGAAACATAGCTCCTTCATTTTATCTGTGATCATTCCAGCAAAAAAGACGTCAAGTAATGATATAGATGTATACCTCTAGCCACTTATTCAAGAATTGTTGGATTTACGGAATGTTGCCATCGAGGCATATGACACATACATGAAGACACTGTTCAACTTGCGTGCAGCCTTGATGTGGACGATAAGTGACTTTCCTGGGATGGGAACATTATCTTAGTGGAACGTGTATACTGGGAAGGCCTATCCAACTTTCAATTTAGACTCTAACTCAGTACGCCTTCCCCACAGTCAAAAGTAGTGCTTTATAGGTAATTGGAGGTTTCTCAATGGGAAACACAAATTTATATTACAATAGAATCATTTCAATGGAAAAACCAAAAAAATGAGGGCCTCTTTAGACTTTATCCGGTGCATATATCTTACAGTAGCTTTATGACGTTGACTTCGAGTTTGGAAAAAATGAAAATGTATCACAAGCAAGGAGAAACACTAACAGAACTTCTACTTCTGAGCCTTAGCAATGGTAGAAGATAAGTATCTTCTTCACTTTTCTATATTAGAAATCTAATTTGTTACACCACATTCTTGATATTATGCACATTAAAAAAATATGTGCGATAATATACTATACACGGTGCTAAACGAACCCGACAAGTCAAAATATTATCTTCAAGCAAGGAGAGATTTACGAGCCATGGGAGTTCATGAAGATGTATGGCCAGATGAAAATGAAAAATTTCAACCAGCAAAATTCACCCTAAAAAAACCAAACAAGGAAATCTTCCTCACAATTTTGAAGAAAATAAAAGTTTCGGATAGCTATTCAAGCAACATTTCATGATGTATTAACATGCAGGTTTGAAAGGTTGATGGAATGAAGACTTATGACTCACATGTTTTTATGCAACACTTACTTCCATTAGTAATAAAAACTACACTGCCTCCCAATGTGTCTATTGTTTTGGTAGAGCTGTGTTCTTTATTTTGGAAATTGTGTTATAAGATTTTGATCATTGAGGAGCTCGATCAACTACAACACAAAGTCATTCTTATGCTTTGTCATTTAGAGATGATGTCTCCTTCATCCTTTTTGTTGTGATAGTTCTCCTAATAGTCCACCTTGTTTATGACACAAAGCTAGCTAACGTAGTTCAATATCGATGGTGTATCCTATGGAGAGGTATTCATTGTACATATGTCCATCAACATTAAATTCTAAATTTTCTAGCGACACATTTCATCATTACTTAACATTTTTCATTATTAAATTTATTGGATTCTTAGGAAATTGAAATTTTACAAAAGGAATAAGGCGTAGTCAGAAGGTTTTATAGTTGAAGGTTATATAGGGAATGAGGTTATGTATTTATGTTCAAGGTACTTTGATGACATTGAGACGTCTTTCAACCAACTGCCTCATGTAGACAATTGTCCTGAATCTGAGGCATCATCAAGAGAGTTGTTAATCCCTCATGTTGGTAACCCAGTTAGAGGAGCTAAGAACTTCAAACTAACTACAACTGAGAAGTTTTAAGCACATAGACATGTCTTGATTAATTGCAGTCAAGTTGATCCCTTCCTTCGGTAAGAATTATACACTCATATGTTACTCTATATATTTCCTTACCTTTTGATTACATCTCACGATCACCATTACTTACATCATTACTTATAGGGAATTCAAAAGCCATGTGAAGCGTTAACTAAAGATCCATACACAAACATCCTCTGAAATTAATAAAAGTCCATAAGAATTCCCAAGTTGGTTTACGCACCGAATACTAAATGACTACAATCCACACTCACCAGATGTCAAAGCTCTTTGAATCGACCCACTTGACCAAGTAGCAAGGCTTACTTCATATAATGTCAATGGTTTCAAGTTTTTCCTGGTTTCATGAGATCAAGGATTACTAATCCAAAACTTGGGAGTTTATGACACCTTTGGGACAAGCTGTTATATGACCAGTAGTGATGGAAACATGCAGTTTGGAAGTGTCCCTTATTATGGAAAGCTTGTTAATGTCATCGAACTAAATTACAAAGGTTATTTCATTGTGACAAAGTGTTTGTGGGCAAATACAACAGCTTCACAAGGACTCATAACTGAAGAATTAGGCATCACATCAGTATATTCTCCAGGCTAATTCTCATTGATCAATTTGAAGATGATGATGTCGCATCCCCCCTTCAGCCAACCGGCCTACCTGCCACTGGGCCTCCCACCTAGGGCGTGGCAAGGATGCTGGACTCACCCACCGGTGCAGTCTATTGGGCTTACGGGCCCAAGACTCACAAGAGTCCCTCGCTCCCCTAGCGAGATTTTTTGCCTCCGTGGGGATGCATTGAGGTGCTACTTACCCCCAGGTAGTGGCTTCGATCCCCACGGAGGCGAAAAATCTCGCTAGGGGAGCGAGGGACTCTTGTGAGTCTTCGGTCTGTAAGCCCAATGGACTGCACCGGTGGGTGAGTCCAGCATCCTTGCCACACCCTGGGTGGGAGGCCCAGTGGCAGGTAGGCCGGTTGGCTGAAGGGGGGATGTGACAGATGAGTCATATATTATTGCCTCAGAGGCACACCAAGTTTATTATGTGAAGGACGAGAGGCACAAAGATTGAAATATGGCGGTTTACTTGAAGCCTCAAGACCTTTATGACATAGGTGATGGAGATAACATCACCTATAAGAGTGAGCCCTTCCAGCCCGACAATTTTGACGACTTCTTCCCCAAAGGTGATGGCAATTTACCTATAGTTAAGTGCATTTTTATAAGTTACACTTTATTATCACTTAATTAAAATATAATTTTTGTACAAAATCATATACTCAACACTAAGATTTTCTCCACACATTTTTTCTTTAGGGATGGGGACAACGAATAATTAAAAAATAATAACTTTTATGCTTGTATTTATATTTTTTAAAAAAAATCTAATTAATATTTGTAGTGTTTCAAACCACTACAAACTACCACATAACCAATACAAAACTCAATTGCTAAGAAAACGGTCACCTTTACGGCTACAAATGTCTCACTGAATCCCTAAAAATACCCACTACATCTCATTTCTTACCTTTTCCATTTCTTCCAACCCCTCTCCTCTCTCTGTTTTTTCTCCCTTCTTCAAATCTTCTGGATGAAGAGCTAAGCTTGTAAGGTATTCCCCCCCCCCCCCCTCAAATCTTGATATCAACATTTCATTTTATTTTTCTTCTTCATATAATTCTTATACTAATTTTTTTTCTTCTACAGAAATTCAAGGATGCTTCCTTCCACATTTTCAACACTCCTTTCATAAAACAAATATATCTCTTCATCTTTAACTTCAATTTCATAAAGTGAAGAACCTAAATAATTGTTGCCTACACATTATGTTTCCCAATATTAAACATAATATTCATACTTATCTAACTTAATTTAATCATTCTCCTAAAATAATAATTATTATCATTTAAATTGTTATTTTTTATACAACCATTCAAAATAATATTGGAAAAATAAATTGAAAAAATTATTCATGCAATTGTTTTTTAATTTTTGCAGCATTTAGTAGCAGTTGGCAGACTGTTACAAAGTTAAATTTAAAATTCAAATTTAAATATTTGGTGCAACAATTTGAAATTTCATTAAAGATTTGTAGTGGTTGCCCAACCGATGCAAATTTTTTGTGCCAATTTTTCAAATTTTATTTCCTACCACAACCACATTTTGGCAAAAAAAAAATTTGCCGACATATTTGTAGCGGTTAGCCAACTACTGCAAAAAAACATTGTTTAAAAAAAAGTAATCCCACAAATTTAAATGACAGTTGTATTGGTTCGATAGCCGCTACAAGATGCTCCTAGAAAGTCTAATCTATAGATGCATCTTGTAGCGGATTGATAAAACCACTACAAACATAGTAGCAGTTTTTTTGACATATGTAACAGTTTTAGAAAACTGCTACAAAATCGTTTGTCATGATGTATTTTATAGCGATTTTCTTAATCGCTACTACTAACGTTTGTAGTGGTTGTAACGACTACAAATCCGCCATTTTAACCACAACAAATGAATGAATTTTTTGTAGTGCTTGAAGTGTGAAATTCAATTATTTTTAAGGAAATATATAATACAAGTGTAATGTACTACACTACAAAAAAACATGCTATTACTGACGGAATTATTTTCATTGGTAATTTCTGACAGTTTACCGACGGATTTTCCATCGGAAAAATTACCGACGGAAAAAAATTTCATCTCTAATTACCGACAAATTAGAGATGGAAAAGATTCTGTCGGTAAATACTGACAGATTACCCACGAAATTTTTTCCGTTGGTAATTACCAACGCCTTACCCACGGAATTCTGTGGGTAATTTGAATGAGAAATTACCGACATAATTCCATGGGTAATGCGTATCTATTACCAACGGATTAAAGACAACAAAAATTCCGTCAGTAAATACTGACGGATTACCCACGGAATTTTTTCTATCGATAATTACCAACACAATACCCACCGAATTATGTGGGTAATTTTAAGGAGAAATTACCGATGGAATTCCGTGGGTAATCCGTAGGTATAACTGATAATTTTTTTATTATCTTTTAATAATTTATATAAAATAATAAAAATAAAAATAATCTATAACAAGTAAAAATTTAAATATCATAAAATTAATTATTAATATAATATATTAAATATATAATATTAATAATAAAAATTTTAAATGAAATAAAAAAATAAAAAATTTTAAAATTTATATCATAAAAACAAAATATATAATTATATATAAATATATATTTAATATTATATATATTTATATTAATATTAAATATTTAAATGAAATAAGAAATTTAAATATTTGAAATTTATATTATAAAAAACGAAATATATAATTATATATAAATATATATATTTAATATTATATATATATATTAATATTAAATATTTAAACGAAATTAGAAATTAAAAAAAATTATTTTATATTATAAAAAATGAAATATATAATTATATATAAACATATATTTAATTATATATATATATATATATATATTTATCTTAATATTATATTTATTTTTTAATTATTATATTATATATATTATTACGTAAATAAATAACGCAATGTTAAAGCAACTCAACTAGCAAAGGCAATAGAACACATACCAAAGGTCCAAGGTTCGAATCCCACCTTTGTCACAAAACGTAACAATTATCTCACAGAGACACGTGGCGCAAGGTTAGAAGGACACGTGGCCTCTGCTCGGGCTCGTCAGGGCCGGGCGATGGGGGGCTTTCGGTGATGTCTATGTGGCCTCTTTTAAGGTCGCCACGTGGATTTTTTTAAAAAAATATTAAATTACCGATGGATTACCCACGAAAAAATTCCATCGATAATTACCGACGAAAAAAATTACTGACGAAAAAGTTTCCGTGGGTAAATTCTGTCGGTAATTACCAACAGAATTTTTTCCATGGGTAATCCGTCAGTAATTTCCAACAGAATAAAAATTCCGTCAGTAAATCAATTTACCTCGTACTTTTTAGAGATGGAAAAATGTCCATCGGTAATTTCGTTTCCGTCCCTGATCCGTCGGTAATTTGATTTCAGAGATAGAATTCTGTGGCTAATTTTCATGGGTAATATGCTGTTTTTTGTAGTGCTAGGAGAAGTTCATAATTATTGAGTATAAAGAGGTGGCTTTCTTGTGATATTGATAGGAAAGTGTGAAAGTCAAATCAAACTCTCCTACGAAGTTGTTATGACAAGTTCAATACACAACTGGAATATCCCTTTTCTTTTCATTTATTTTATCATTCCAAATGAATCTAACATGAAATTTTTAACTTTAGCTAGCATAACATTCTAATTATTAAGGTTTTTGTAATCAATATAATAGTGGTATTGTATTCCGGCTAAAAAATAATAGTGGTATTTAAAATAAGAATTAGGTACTCAGACAGAGACACATATTACTTTTAATACAGGACATAGGAATATTTCTACTAACTCACATCCACTTAATGTCTTAATTATTAAATTAAATTTCAATGGTTGAAATTTATTCTATAAAAATACTATTGCTCCCTCCTATTTTTAACATATGCTCTATTTACCTAACTTGATTAGATTAAGGAAGTTAGTTAAGTTAATAAATACTCCTCCATCCCTTAACATATGACATATTTGGGAGTTGATTTTTGTCATAATTATAAGACAATTTTCATTTTTGTCAATGTTTTTCCTAACTTACCCCATTGATGCTTCCTTAAATATAACCAAGGAGAAGAGGGAATAAGGAAATTAAGGAAGATAAGTAGAATGTTTAAATAAATATGTCATACTAACTAATTTAATTAACCTTCTTAATCAAATCAAATTAGTTAATTAGGTCTTATATTAAGGATCAGAGGAGTATTATAATAAAATGTTTACTTAGTACTCCCTCTGATCCTTAATATAAAATATATTTGGAGAGTTAAACTTGATCATAAACATAAAATGTAGTTTTAATATTTGTCACACCACTACAGAAATCGTGATATGTGACGATTATTAGCTGCCATACATAATGGTTCCGAATCGTTATATATGTGGGCACCATAAAAGATCAGCACAATTATATTATGATTTTGAACCGTGATTTATTCTTTATCTATTATAACTATTCTATTATAACACCTATTAAGTGTTGAGATGTGGTGAGATTATGTTGTGCGTAATGCTGTCATGATAAATAACAATCTCAAGTAAACAACCGTTATAAAAATCTGCAACATACATAACGATGCTATCAAAATAAATGTTATATAAAAGTTTAGTACACATAACGGTTGCTATATAGCAACCATTATTTATTTGTTATAAATGCTAACGAGTTTAATGAAACAATCATCATATATAATGTATAAATATATAGCAGTTCTTATTTAATAACCCCTAACTTTTGAGGCAATTTTTTTAAAAAAAATGGGGATTCTCCTTTCGCCCCTGCATGCATACAGAACAAAATTTTACACAAATGTGTATAATACAAAAGCTCACATATCAAGTATAGCCATGCAATTTGGAATGGATCAATGGAACTCCCTACTGTAAAGGGCTCAAGGGGCATACAACCTAAAACAAGATTTGATAGGGCGGGAGGGGTTAGATCTATCGTACGCCATCTACTCCTTCTCATTAGGAAGCATATGGCATTCTATAGATCTAATATCCTTCTTTATCAAGTCTTCTCGAGGCTGCATACCCCTTGAGCCATTTATGGTAGGAGTTCCATTGAGTCTAACCACAAAGCCAAGAATGTCTTAATCCACCGCAAATTGCATGTCTATAATAGATGTGTAAGCTTCTATTATATTATACAATCAAATCCAACAAACAAAGCAAAACCAAAAACTCCATCTAATGCATGTGTGTGTGTGTGTGTAAGGAGACACACACACACACACACACACACACACACACACACACACACACACACACACACACACACACACACACACACCTTTTTTTGTCATAGATGGTATGACAATAAGGTGGTCAGGCCAAGCAACAAGTTCAAGTACATAGTACAAGCACATCTCCTCCTACAAGCATTCTGTAGTAGACATTAGAAGAGCTAACTTGGATCGATGGTGGCCTTTAGCTCTCTAGGCTAACATGATTCCAAAGGAGAAGCAAGTTGTGAATCATGTTATCCCTCTATAGGTTATACACATGGCCTGAATCAACCGTACATCACTTAGGGATATCTATCACACACTCAACATAGTAAAATCTTTATAGATCATTAACGATTTCCTGTAACAAGAGAGTAACCTTCAATTAGAGATTTTTCAAAAAAAAAAACATAAGAATGACTTAAGTCAAAACCTAGCTACAAAACACAAAGTGGATAATAATGGAGAATGAAGAATGGAAAAGGGAAGTTATAGCTCCATATGATTAGAACAGACCATACAAAGAAATGTGACATGACTAGGGCTAAAGAATAAAGACAGGAGTAATGAACCAAAATGCGTGCTAAGGCTTGAGCAATAACTCAAGCAATTGTTACTGAGAAGCATGGAGAAGGCTTTGTGGATGGTGTGGTTCGACTACAAACGATGGTTGACAACCAGAAAAGACAATCGGAATAGTGGGATTCTAAGGTTGATGGGTTGGGGGTTACATTTGACCTAAAAGGCTAAGACAAATGTGGTGATGAATGAAATGGAGAAGTGGAGAGACGTCCAAATAGAAGGGAAAGTGTAACTTTATAATAGTTTAAATATAACACCTGCAACATATTGCTTCATAGTTACATATATAATGGCTATTGAAAGAAACCGTTAGGTAATTTCAAAACATATGTTATGATTTCTAGCTAATAATTATAAAATATCTACAACATTTTAAAAAAAATAGGGGGTACTACTATCAATTTCCACCTACTTTCATAAATAACACATAAATAAACAACACAATAGACCATCCATAAAAACACAGAAATTAACTCAGCTCAGCAGCAGAAAAATAACAACACATAGTCCAAACACATAAATTCAGGTCCTCTTTTTCTTTTTCGAGTATTAGCTTTTTGTAAGTTATGAATTTTTTCTTGAATTCTTCTCTTCTTATCAAGTAATAATTTTCCCCTCTTCAAAACCCAAATTCCTTCATTATGATCATGCCTAACATACAAAACATCTTCTTCATCCAAATTTAATAGTTCAAATGACCTCCCATTGAATGGATCATCCTCAACTCTATCACCCATATCCTCATCAAGCACTTCATTTTATCAACAAAATAATAGATCATCCATATTTAGAAAGATCATGGATGTAAAATGTAATATCCCAATTTTTGATTATGGGTTAATCATGATTATTATGGATAATTATGAATTTAATTGGAAGTATTATGTGTTTTATGGCAATATTAAATTAATATATCATAATTATTGAAAAATTGGAAGAATGGAATTATTGGCCATGAGTTGGTAATTAAGGGAGAAATTAATTACTAACTAAGAGAAAATGGGATGTGTGATTAAAATGGCTAATGGAGAGATAAGATAAGTTAATTGGTGATTTTTTTGTGAGAGCTAATAGCAATTTGACATGTGGCAATAGAGGGTGTGGGGGAGAGTGAATGTGTGTAAGTCAAAATTGATTAAAATAATCAATTCTCTCTCCTTCCTCTCCTCTCTTTCGGCTGAAGTGTGGGTAGGAGGGAAGTGATGATTGCTTCTTCTCCCTTACTCCATCTCACCATCTCTCTCTCCATCTCTCACTCTCATCTCTCTCTCTCAGCTGGGCGCCATTTTTGGCAGCAAAAGGAAGGGAAGAAAGCTTGAAAAAGGTAAGGAAAATGGCTTTTATTGCTCAAACTCCCTTCATTAAAGTTGATCCTTGAGTTAAGAGCAACATTTATATGGTTGTAGCTTGTCCATTGGTTGTGGTTTGTGGCCACACGAAAATTTGAGAAGTGGTGAATCAAGAACTCTCTTTGGAGAAGTTGATAAGGTGAGTGAGACCTATCTATCTATCTAAGTTTCATACCATTTGAAATAGTTTGAATTTTCTGGAATTTTGGGCTCATTTTCGAAAATGAGGGCCATTGAGAGTTTGGTATATGTTTGGTATGGAATTTGTATGTTTGGAATGCATTTTGGATAGATAGAATTGTTTGGGTTGGAAATTGTTAAGTTTAGAGAATTTGAGATTTTAGTGTTTAATGTTACCCAAAACCAAAGCATGATAATGGAATAGGATTTTGGTGATTTTGACATTCCCATTGGATTCCTTGAGTGATTTTGTGTGGGAATGGGCTTGGTTATTGATTTTGTGTTCATTTGAATCACTTGGGAAAAGTTGGAAAGTTGTCTGGTTTGAGCTCTGTTTTGTGCAGTCCGTTTGCAAGAGCGTTTTGAATGACCAAATGGTATTGGAAAATTATGAAACTTTCTAGTCTTAAAGTTCACATCCCAAGCTTCAAAATGGACATATATTTTGTGTCATTTTGTTTATAATTCTGTGAGATATGGTTGTCCAAAGTTTGGGATTGAAACAGAACTCTGTTTTGGAGTAATGTTTAGTTTTTGGTGATTCTGTATTTTTTTAGTGATTTCCAGTGATGGTATATATTTTTCCTTGAAATAGGACTTATATACCTTTCATTTGGCTTTGGAATCACCTCGTTTCGATTTTTCTAGAATTAGTTATGGTTTTTTGAAGTTCAGCCAAGAGTCAGGAAATTTCTTGGCAGCGGCCCAAGACTTTCTGACCATGTTTGGGCCGCAGCCCAAGGAAGGGCTGGCCGCGGCCCACCCCTGTATTCCAGCACTTTGAGTTATCGAAAGGATATCTTTAGCCTATTGTTTCCTAACCTTTTAGGGCTTTTATTAGAGGCATTTGTGGCCTCTTAAGGGTCAATTATGATAACCAAAATTAAGTGTTTCAAGTTAAATAAGTCTTGGAATAGAATATAACCCTTCATCCCTAATTATGAATATAGGATTTGACATTTGCCTTCCTTGGGAGAGACCGGCGCTAGGACACGCACGGAAGGATCAAGGTAGTGACTCTTCTCTCATATCCTGTATGATGTTTTGGCATGCATAACTTATCGTTGAATTTGTGAAATGTGTGCCATGGTCCATTACGGCGTGAGCAGGTCAGCGTGAGCCGTGTAGGGATTGACGGTGGTCATCTCTAGGTCGGCCATTGAACTGCCGTCGTAATCGACATGGATATTTGTGAATCCGACCCGTGGGGCGGCGTTTGTGAATCCAGCCGTGGGCTGTGTGTATCTTGCCTGTATGGCTTGTGTATGAAATGCATTATATGAATCCCAGCTGTGGTGAAATGTATTGTGTGGATTGCTGTGATGCAATGCAATGTGAGCAATTCAGCGTGAGCAATCGTAAGGGATGACATGTGTCATACTAACCATTGCCGTTGTAACTGCCGTTGTAGTTGCTTGTTGTGGTTAATGATTTGCTTACATGCATTATTATTGTACATTATATGATTGATTTGTTACTACGGGGATTCCTTAGAATCTCACTCTCCCAAAAACCATGTTTTAGACAGGGCAGAAGGATCAAAGGGAAAGTGGGCGACGAAGAGCGGATAGTGCTCCGGTTTAGAAATATATTTTGATTTATTGGTTATTATGTATATCTTTTTGATATTTTTGGGAAACAATTGTATATAATGGGATTGGTGGTATAGTTTTGTGTAATCCCCAAGTTAAGGGTAATGAATTGTGGGCTTTGTGCCTTTGTAAATCCCTTATTTAATGATTGGAACCCGAGTGTGTCGGGAAATTGTTTATACTCTGATATTTGTGAATGAAATCAACTTGTACAGGCCATTTAGTATTGAAATGTGAATATGAGACCGTCATGAATAAATGTTGTAAAAGTTTTTGTAAGCCATGATTTTGGGAATATTGACTTTGTTTAAGTCCCAAAATCTATTACGGTCTCTAATTCCACATTAATTACGTTTTTACGAACTAAATCTCAGCCTTAATCGTGCAGGGGATTACATAGAACACTTATTTAACTTGAGAAGCCAAAATGAAATACTCTTCTTTATAACTTCCTTGTTAAAATTCAACAGTATCAAGCCTAAGTCATCAATTCTCAATACTAAAGTATGACATCTTAGCATAGATAAGATCTGTATCTTTGGAACTCGATACATGCATGGTGTTAGCTACAAGAGTTACACCACTATTTTGCACTTTTCTTTAGTAATCTTGCTCTTTGGTTTAGAAGGTAAACCTATTGATGATGTAGCTTGTGTAAGATACCACTTGATTGCTTGGACTATATGCTAAGAACTTCAATTTTCTAGAAACTGATTTAGGATAAGCTCTATGTTCACCAATGACGTGATCTTTAAACCATTTTGTAAAAAGTTTATTGTGTTGTTGAGAACACCATCTTTCTTCTTTGTAGGGATTTTTCCTCTGAATTTGATCTATATGGTTGTACATGTACTTGTCAACCTTCCCAGAGTTATGCAACACATATAGGTGGGCTTGCTATAATTGTTGGTCTGAGATGGTTACAACTTTCCTGCCCATGATCCCTTCGCCATCAGTCCTTCTTCCCTTATACCTAGATACACAAAGCCTAATATCGCTTGCATGCTTTAAGTATGTGGCAAAAAATTTAGTAGCCTCTTCATAGATATATTGTTCAACAATGCAACCCTCCAGATGACTCTGATTTTTCACAAATCCTTTCATTATTTTCATGAAATGTTCAACCATGTACATCCACCTTAAATAGGTCGGGCCATAAAGTTGTACCTCTCTAACCAAGTGATTTATCAGGTGGACCATGATGTCAAATAATGCTGGAGGAAAATACATTTCAAGCTCACATAATGTGTGTATGATTCAGTTTTGTAACCTCGTCAATTTTTTAGGGTCTATCACTTTACTACAAAGTGACTTAAAGAAGAAACATAACTTAGTGATTGTAACTTTTAACACCCCAAATTTTTTTCACCAATATAGATTGTAATTATTTGAAATATTCAATAAAAATGGTGAATACTCATGAACTTGAAATTTATGAAGTTAGCAAATTTTCATTTTCATGAGAATTGGGCTAAAATACATTATGAAATTAATTCTTGGGTTTTCTAAAAAACCCAATATTGAGGCCTAAAGTAGAGAAATACAATAGAACAATAGTTGGCCTAATATTAATTTCAATTTTGGCCAATGAAAAGAAGAAAAGGAAATTATTCAAAAATGTAGTAATTTTGCCAACAAACCATAAAATTAATTATTTTCCAATTAAGTGAAGTTAATTTTAATAAATTAAGGAAAATAAAGTGGAAGTAATTATTTTAAATCCTAGATAGTGTCAGTATTGTAAGGCAAGGGATTTAATTATAATTATTAAAATTGGAACACATGCTAATTGGATTAAAATGCTACATATGTATACATGTAGTGAGACATATGTATTAAAGCCCAAAATTGAAGCATGAAGGACCCTCTTAGGCATCCTTATGGGCTAACTAGAAGAGGGAAAACTTAGTTTCATTTTAGTTAGAGTTTATGACACAAGTTACATGTAGATAAGTTCAAGTAATTTTGTGACACAAAAGTCAAATTTTTGGGATTTATGGTAAATAAGAAAAATAAGGGAAAATGAGATATTTTAAAAGCATTTCCATTCATCTTTCTTCACCGTTTTCGTCGGCCAAGGAGAGAAGAGAGAGACTGAGTGAGCTCAAGAAATTCTAGAGAGTGGGAGGAGGAAAATCAAAGGTAAGTAGTGATTTTCCTTGTGATTTAGCTTCTAGTTTGTGTAATCTCTTCTCTAAGCATGCCTTCTCCATGGATTGACATGTTTAGCAAGAAAAATATCAAGGTTTAAGGAGGAAGAGGTTTCAGGTAAAGAGAGAAAAGAAGAAAAATCCAAAGGTAACTTCAAACCTTAAATCCTTGTTGTAGTTGTTGTTGTTGTGGTGAACATTGGTTGGATTGGTGGTTTATTTCTTGGATTTGCAAGTTTGGGAAGTGATAATCCTAAGGGGTTATGATGCCCAAATTTCCTCAAATCTTTTGTATTAAGTGTTTAAATGATTAATCAAGTAATTAGGAGTGAAAAGAATAAGCTTTTAGTGTTAGAATTCAAAAATCCAAATTTCCCTTAAACCTTAACAAGCTTTGGCCAGGGGTGGTTTGAGGGATAAGAGCTAGAATTTCATCAATCTAATGATTTCATTGTATTTAGGAGAGAAAATTAGGTGGGGTTGATGTTGAACACTTTTTCAGAAAAGCACTAAAAAGTTAAATGACCAAAACGCTATGCCGCTGACACCCTAATTAGGGGCAGTCAAGGGCAAAACTATCATTTTGCAGTGATTTTGAGAAAATTGAGATAAAAAATGGATTCCTTGGGTGAAAATATGTCAAATAGCCTGGGTCAAAATTTCTAAAAAAGTATGGTCGGACCGGGTAAGGTGGGGCAGAGATTGGGTCCCCAAGGGCATTTTGCTAATTTCCAACTTTGGACTAATATAACCAACATAAACACTTTGAAGTGTCTAGAGTAGTATATGAATGAGTTTTAACCTAATTCTTGTACATTTAAAATTTTAGGACCAAATTATTTGCTCGAGCCGTTGCACATAGTTAAAGGAACCATTTCCAAGTAGCAAAGAAACAAAAGGTAGTAACTTTATCTATCATCCACTATGTGAATGTTGATATATTGTATGTTGTTGTATTTTGTGATATAAACACATGCCTAGAGCACATTACCTAGCTATGGTCGGGGACTCAGCTAAGGAACACAACATGTATGGGATCCAAACAATCATTTGACCCTGAGCATTGTGTACATACACATTATAGTTTGAATTTTCATTTTACACTATATGGTGCATTGCATATTTAATTTTTCACATTTTATATGACTGATTGTATGTTACTACTAAGATTCGCTTGAATCTCACCCTTTTTCAATTAAACAAATATTCCAACGAGAACCAGTGGCTCCAAAGGCAAGGTGGTAGATACGGGCAGTTGAAGGGTGCGAATCTCTAGATCTGAGCTAATTAGTTATATGTAGTC
Organism: Inga oerstediana; assembly: GCA_963210345.1. Lineage (NCBI taxonomy): Eukaryota > Viridiplantae > Streptophyta > Magnoliopsida > Fabales > Fabaceae > Inga > Inga oerstediana. The sequence continues at coordinate 23,817,169 of OY723408.1, read as the reverse complement.
TATTTTGTTTGAATATTTTGGACAATTTGAATATATATTATCAAATCTTGCGAGGAGAAACTGGTGATGTAATCAAGTACCTTGTATCAGTATATCAGTATATTTACGCTATTCTTGTGTTACTCACCGAACTGTGCTCAAGTACTCTGATTAATATCGAAAATAAGTGGTATGTAAGGTGGGGCCTTACACAACTCACACCTCATAAGGCAAGATACCTCGTATAGCCACTGAAATCAAATTCTCCATCAAGACATGGTAGTCATGAGATTTTTATTCCATCAGTTTCAAGTCCTTCACTGACATGGGTTTTCTAATGTTTAAAAAGTAACCTCTAGCACCTTGACTGAAGAAAGGAACTAAAAAAACAAGTTTTTTCTTCCTTTGGCAGTGTGTGAGCCATGGGACAAAGAAATGTAAGGGTTCCCATCTCTTATGGTGCTAATTGTTCCTTTATTACCAAATCAACCATGCCTAGCCTAGCATTAATGCCATCTTTGGTCTTCCTTGGCATGTGGAGTAATATGCCAACAATATTTTCGCACACATTTTTCTCAATGTGCATAATATCAAGAAAATATCTCACATCTAAGGTCCTCCAATAAGGCAAGTCAAAGAAAATAGACCTCTTTTTCCACCTGCTTATCCCAACATCCCTTGCAAAAGGTTTTCCAAATAGACATTTTATATCTTTTACCTTTTGATATACCTATTCACCAGTCAAAGGTTGAGGTTCTCTGCCTTCTTCTAATTTTCCACTAAAATATTTTTTTAAACACCGGTAAGGATGCTCTAGAAGCAGCCATCTTCTATGTCCTATGTAGGAAGTCTTCATACCATGCTTCAATCTAATTGAATGTGTACCCTCTTCATAAATTGGACATCCAAGTTAGCCTTTAATGTTACATACTGACAAATTACCAAATACAGGAAAGTCATTAATAGTGCCAAAGAGCATGGCTCTAAAGTTAAACATTTCTTCCTCGTGAGCATCATACACCATAGCCCCATCATCTGACAAGTGCTTTAAGTCTTCAATTAGTGGAGCCAAGTAGACATCTTGTCATGGGTTCTTGGGCTCTGAGATTAGCATGGACAACATGGAGTACTTGCGCCTCATGTAGAGTCATGGAAGAAGATATATATAAACAACATTACAGACCATGTACTGTGGGTACTGCTTTGCATCCTAAACAGGGTTTATCCCATTAGTAGCCAATGCAAGACATAGGTTCCTATCATTTTTAGTGAATTTAAGGTGGTTCATATCAAAGTTATTCCATTCTAGAGAATTAACAGGATGTCAAAGCATGCCGTCATATGTCCTTTCATCTGTATGCCACCTTAAATTTTTTTGCATCGTCAAGATTCTTATACAAGTGTTTAAATCTTGGCAAAATAGGGAAATACCATAATGCCTTATACGAGCTCTTCCTATTCTATTGGTAGCGTGCCTCCCCACATATGGAATAATGTTTAAGCAATGTATATTCATTATAATCATGGGGGCAAACATGTATCTTCTTATAACTAAGGTTGATAGAGCAAAACATCTTCTTTACAGTATATGTTTTGGGTGAAAGCATGTTTTTTATCGGTATCATTTTATTCAAAGCCTCAAGCAATTATGTGAAGCTTGTATCAGACCATCCATTTCTCATCTTCAAGTTGTACAACATCAACACATCGTTCAATAAGGTGAGCTTAGTGCAGCCCTCATACAATGACTTTGCCATGTCGCCCTTCAAAGTTTCCATCATTTTAGGACAATCCTGGAGGTCCTCTTATAATACCTTAGCCATATCATCGAGATAGTCATCATCAAATGCACTTATGTTGAAATCAAGTGATGCAAAACTTTCCTTATATTCAACCACCCCACTAATTATCTCCCCATGCCTCGTCCAACATGTATAAGTAGGATCGATTCCATAAACTACTAAGTGCGACATACAAGTTTCTCAATCACACTATTGTACATTGCCACTCTTTACAAAAGGGCAAAGAATCAAATAATTGTTTAAGGATTATGTGCAAATGCAAACTCAAGAAAATATATTGCCACATCCCAGTAGTCTCTCGTTAGCTAATTACTATATATCTACTGCTTATTCAAAGACCTTATCTAGCATAAATCATGTAGAAACAAAAACCCCAATTAAACCAAATAATCATGTGCACCTAGAATAAATTCACGAAATGGTATAATGAAAGAAAAACCATGAACCTTATGTCAGCCTAACCGAAAATTGAAGAAAGAAAACTTTGAGGTTGAACAGATGCCTTTCTCATAGCTGAAAGATTTAAAGCTTTTAATCGAGTGTGAAAGTTTTCAAATGTCAAACTGATTGGATGTTTTACAAACAAACCCCTGTTATAGTTTTTAAGGCCTTACATAATGGTTAGTTGGTAAGACTCACTAATAGTTTTATTTTTATAATGGTTATATTCAAGTAATCATGAGGTATGTTATTAATAAATCTACAGTGTTTAAGGTCTTACATAATGGTTAGTTGGTAAGAATCGTTAATTATATTTTTACCTTTATAACAGTTATTTTTAATTAATTTACCGAGGCGTATATTTATCACAGTTCTTTAAAACAACCGTAAGGTATATAATTATTTTTTTTATATATGTTTGAGCCATTACATTAATATATTTATATATATCAAACTAAAAAATAGAAAGAATAAAACCTACCTATCATTCTCAGAGGAGTGATATGAATCATATGAAAAGTTAACTACGAGTAATGTGGAAGCGGTAGCGGCGTCTACCGTGAGCCCAAGTCAAAGGAAGAGAAGTAGGCGAAGGAGCAAGTTAGGAAGGAGGAGCATAAGGAGGGCATGAAGGTTTAGTGGAAGAGTAAGGGAGGCAGGTTGGGGTGGAGGAGGAGGAAATGAAGCAAGCAAAGGAGGAGCAAGTTAGGAAGGAGGAGGAAGAGAAGTAGGCGAAAGAGGAGCATGTTGGGAAAGCAAAGCACGAGGAGGGCGTGGAGGTTATGTGGGAGGAGGAACAGAAGCAAGCAAATATACATGTTTAGAAGTAGCACAAGGAGGAGGAGGTGGAGGTTAGAGAGGATAATTCTCCAGCATTTCTTCAGCACAATGCTTGACCATGATGATAAGGAGAACAAAAGAAGAGGGTGAAGAAAATGTATGAAAATAGGGAGTTTAAATAGATTGGAAATCAAGCGTGTGATGGAGTTAAAGAGGAATCAGTCCGCATGTTTATATATGTTTTTCTTTCTCGTGCCATGACTTTCATGATAGTTGTTTTATAAAAACTGTTATTTATCTATGAATTCATGACGGTTGTTTTGAAAGAATAGTTAATGAACCATTATTTATTATATTTCATAACGGTTGTTTTCTAATAACCATAAGCAATGTTTTGTATTTTTTACAATAGTACATTTAAAATGATAAAACATAAAAAACAGAATAGTGACGAGTTCATCAAGCTACTCGTCACTAGAGGAGTGGCCAAGATCATTGAAAGGATTATGGCCAATCTCATACTTATCAAGTGTGAGATTGGCCTTCCTATTCATACTCAAGAGGCATAAAGAAAGCTTCCTTATGGCATGGTCAATGTGTTTTGCATACCGCAACATTGCTTCCAGTTATGAAAGCATAAGATGTGGAGTTAGAGAAAGAGGAGGAGGTGGAGGCGGAGGCGGCGATGGCTGATGTTAGGTAGGAGAAGCAGGAGGTGGAGGATGCACTACGAGCATTGTGGCAATTCTTCTGCACAGCATTTCATCTTTGCAATTAGGAAAACAAAAAAAGAAGGGTGATGAAGAAAATGTAGGAAAAACAAATGAAAATAGGGAGTTTAAATTGACATTTGGAACTTTGGAAGGGATAGAAAGAAACCATTATTGCACATATTGGAAGTTGAACATGACGTAATGAAAGGGTACCTGGTTCTCCTAATGATCTTTGGTTAGCAAGGACCCACCCAGAGTTGATCAGCGTAAGGCAAAGGAAAGGTTCCAAAAGTTTTAATTTACGTTTATTAAGTTAGAACTGTTAAGTATGTAATGACCCAATTTGGGATTAAGGGCTAATGATTATGATATTGATTGTAATTAGTGTAATTAAACACTTGTGTAGAAATATGATGTAAATTTGATATAGGAGTATTTGGAGATTCGAGATCAAGGGTTGAGATTCATTGTCTATGGGTCGGAATCCCATACTTTGCATCTATGTGAGCTCATGTAAGAGTGTGTAGGATGTTGACATGTAGCCTTTTGTGGACCATTGGATGTGGCACAAGAGGACAAAAGTCCACTTTTCTTTCTCCCTTCTCTCTTTTTCGGATTGGGAGGTATGGGCAAAGGAAAAGAATCATCATCATCATCATTTTCCTCACATTTCATCATCTCTCTCTTCTCTCCATTTTCGGCACTCAAGCAAGAAAAGAGGGGAGGAAGCTTTGATTTTTGGGTGAGTTGTGACCCTCTAAGCTCAAATCCTCTTCTCTAATGTTGTGCATCTCATTGAGAGCTCCATTATGATGGTTTCAGAATCTTGAAAGGTGGTGGTTTGTGTGTTGAAGAATTTTGAAAATTTGAGAATCAAGATTCTGGATTTGGCAAGTTGAAAAGGTAAGGATTTGATGCATTTTTTATATATTATTTGTGATTTTTGGATAAGTTTGGTAAAATATGGAAATTAACCTTGAGTTTATGTTAATATTGAATATATGGATTTCATAGTGGATGATGTTGAAATTAGTCTATTGTAGAGTTATTTGATTGTTAGAGTTGATTTGGAAGGTTTGAATTGAGTTGAATGAAATTTAGAAATTGGGTGTATCATAGAGACCTAAGTGTTTGATTGTGGTTAAAATGGTTTTTAGGTGTTTTGGAAGTTGTCTATGTATTCTTTAGGCATGGTTAAGTGTGTATGTGCTTTATGTGAAGTTTGGGAGTCATTGTCATTAGTTCTGTCGATCTGGGAATTTTTTGTTATCTGCTGCGATCTGGGTAATTTGATAGCAACACTCGAGTGAGGGAAGATCATGCTCGAGTGCTGCGTGTAGTTTCCTTTTTCTGCTTCAAGTTTTGCCTGAGTTCTATGAGTGGTGCTCGAGTGCACTTCTGTAACCGCGACTGAAGTTGGTGATCACTCGAGTGAACAAGGGATTGCTTGAGTGATGGTGTGAGACAGAGTTAGGGTTGCTCTTGGGTCCTCACTCGCTAGCCATTTGTCAAGAGTGTACTCTGACACTCACAAGCATTATCGTCTCACCCGAGTGCTAGGGGTCATGCTCGAGTGAGCTTTTCCCTCTAGTGTGGTCTGTGCTCTTGGGTTGTCACTCTTTGTGTTGCACTTCTGGTCACTCGAGAAAATTTGAAGTCATCACCCGAGTGCAAAGCTTTATGCTCGAGTGATATGAGCACTTTCTGGCTAAGGTAGCTGCTCACTGTCAAATACTCGCAAGTGAGAGCCGTTCTCACTCGAGTGAGGTCATCTTCAGGGTATTTCTTCCAACCCTTTAGGCATATGTTTAGGCCTCTATTAGCCATTTAAAGAGTCCTAAATGATAACCAACTTATAGTATTATAGAAATATACCTTTGGAAAAAGAGATTGATTGGTTGTCCCTAATTTGGTATAGGATTTGATATCTGTCGCCCTCGTGAGCCTGCGGAACCAAAGATCGTCAGGAAAGATTCAGGTAGTGACTTTTCCTTTATATCTTATGTGATGCATTGTATGTGTGTTATATCATTGGTTTGTGATGGATTCGTATGCTGCAATATTTGTGAAATTGTGTATGCGCCGCTATACCAATAGTCCCTGAGTCGCTAACAACGGTTCGGGTAAGGGCTGTGTGCCTTCCCAGCAGTAAAAGGGGATGAGGTTAGGGTGTAACATTGTGATTATGTGAGCCGAAAGGCTATTTGTGGGCTGAAAGGCTATATGAGAGCCGTAAGGCTATTCATATGCACTGCCATACCAATAGTCCCTGAGTCGCTAACAACGGTTTGGGTTAGGTTGGTATGCCTTCCAGGTGGTAAAAGGGGATGAGGGTGGAGTGTGATTTGTGTTGTTGCTGTTATGTGGTGATTTGCTTACATGCTATGTGATCACGTGTGGTATAAATGATTTGTTACTACTGGGATTCTTTATAATCTCACTCTTTCCAAATGACTAACATTTTTAGACAAGGCGAGTGGTTCCAAGGATAAGCAGCCAACCAGGAGTGGTTAGGGCTAGTAGGGACATACTGGAGTTCGAACCGTTGGTTATCCGTTGTGGATTTTGGATTTTGGGATTACTTTGTATATGAGTTGTAAATATGAATTTTTGGTCATGTAATCCCCATTTTTTTGGGAAACCTTTAAACCCATTATATATATATATATACGTAACCCGGGGTTGCCGGGATTTTGGTTACGCACTCTGATATTTATTATGCGATATAACTGCACAGGTAATTGTATTCGAAAGTGAATGTGAGACCAGATGAATTCTGTTTTAAATGTTTTGTTTGTACACCCCATCTCTTGGAGATGAGTGATTATAAAAAATGATTTTGGTCTTATTAGTCTCTATTTCACTTAAATTTCATAGTCCAGATATAATTACCGTGAGGGGGTTATAAAGTATGTTGGTTTTTTGAAACCACGATAAAAGAATACTTTACGGTTATTAATTAATGACAGTAAAGTATGAAGTTGTTTTTTTCAACTTATTTTTTTAAATATTTTAAAAATACAAAGTGGTGTTCAGTTATCATCACCACTAGTGTTGTCCTCCTCTTCCTCTTCATCGAAGGAAGAATGAAAGGTCTACTGCAAGTCATATTCAACTCCGTTGTGATGAAGTATGAGGTTCAACTTTTTGTTCATCCTGTTGGTGTATGCCGTGAGATGCCTTGTGTGGTGAACAAGGCCTGCCAATAGTTGCATCAGAGCCTCTATTTCAGAAGGAGGTGGAGGAGGTGGCGAAGTACTCCCTCGGATGTTAACATAATGGAGAGAAAGAGGAGGCCGATAAAGAAAAGTAGCAAGAATCACAAGGAATAGGTGAGTTTAAATAGAGGTCTAACGGATGTTATGAAGAGTTATGACTTGTGAAGGTTCGACGATGTTACAAAGGGTTATGACCAATAAACTGGTACTTAAGGAAGACAGATCGTTTAAAAGTGTTACATGATGGTTGTTTCTGAAGACCTCTATGTTTTGTCTTCACTGATATAAGAGGTTGGAAGTCGAATCGTTTGTAAGTGTTTACATACCGGTTGCTTTGAAAGAACTATCACTATTTGTCACTGAATAAATGAAGGTTATTAACTATAACCATTACTTTCATATTTTCGCGAATTCCACCTCGCAATACATGATGATGCGCATAATTAACTGTTATGTTTAAGTATTATGTATCCTTATACGACCTCCACCTCAACATACATAACGTTTATTAGTTGTAACCATTATGTATTAGGCGTTATAAATTCTTAAATATGTAGTAATGTCAGTCTTTTCCTAATTTACCCCTATTTATGCTCCTTCAATATAATCAAGGAGGAAAGAGAATGATGGAATTAAGGAAAATGATCGGCAAGGGTTTAAGAACCAAATCGGACCAGACGGTCCGATCAGCCTGACCGTCGGCCGGTGAAAAGGCAGGATGGTTTCACTCGTTGGGACTTTTTCTTTTGTAAGCCACTTTGGACTATTTTTCAACCACTGTTGGGCCGAGAGCCATTATTGGGCTGGAACTCAGAACGGGTTTTCAATAACCAATCGGCCCAATAACTTGAGTTACACATAAAAAAAAGCCTAAAATTTTTTTAGATTTAATGCAGAAATTTGCTAATTGTGTAAAAAAACAGAAACTGAAAAAAATAACGCACAAACAGACAAAACTATTGTTAGATCAAAGGGCAATCTAGCATGGGAGCATTGTGTTCAAGTGCCCAACAAAACCCCAAGTGGCAAACCTCACTTGAAATACATGTATTGTGCAAAGGAATTTGCTGGGGGAGGAATACACAGAATGAAACAACATCTTGCCAGAATAAAAGGGGGCATCATAAGTTGTAAAAGGTTCCGGGAGATGTTTGCTATCAATTGAACAAAAATGTGAAAGAAATTGAAGAGCAAAAGGGAAAGAAGGAAGATACATTTGAAGAAGATAATCCTTATGGACCTAATGTCACACTATCAGAAGATGATGCTCAAAATTTAGAAGAAGTTCCTCCTTCACATGCTAAAAATCCTTTTTCAAGATCATCTAAAGTTTTGAAACGAAAGGCACCTGTTGCAACTACAAGATCCTTCTTTGCCCAAAGGATAATCCCAAGTGCATGGCCAAGAATAAGAAATGCATTTATGGGTAAAGAAGCTGTGCATAGAGCAGACATGGCTATGGCTAGGTGGTTGTATGATTGCTCCATTCCAATTAATGCTATTAATTCAATATGATAGATGTGCTATTGCAGCTATTGGCCCTGGTTATAAAGCGCCATCTTACCATGCCTTCAAAACAAAATTATTACAAGACATGAAAAAGGAAGTTCAATTGTTAGTTGATGAGTGCAGGAATTTTTGGGTAGAAACTGGTTGCATGATAATGGTATATGGTTGGCAAGATCAACAAAATCGACAATTGATTAATTTCCTAGTTTATTGTCTTAAGGGAATTGTCTTTATCAAATCTGTGGATGCATCAGACATTATGAAAGATGCCCAAACTTTGTGCAACTTGTTTGTGGACATGGTTTTGTTTGCTGGTGTGGATAATGTCGTCCATCTTGTTACTGATTATGCAACTAATTATAAAGCTGCTAGGAAATTATTGGTTGAAAAGTATCCATCTATTTATTGGTCTCCATGTGCTGCACATTGCTTAAACCTGATTTTGTCAGATATTGGAAAAATGGAGATTGTCATATGTTTATCTACACGTGCATCTTTGATTTCAAAATTCATTTACAACCATGGATTTTTGTTAGCTTAGCTGAGAAAAAGAGAAGGGTGGACAGAAATCATCCGGCTGGGAGAAACACGATTTGCTACCACTTTTATTGCTTTAAAAAGTATTCTTGAGCACAAGCATGACTTACAAGCCTTGGTAACCAGTAAGACATTCATTGACTCTAGATACTCAAGAGACCATAGGGCAAGAGATGTGATTGTTGTTGTATTGGACAAAGTATTTTGGAATGATTGTCTGTCTATTGTTGAAGTTGTTAAACCTCTTATACGACTTCTGAGAATTGTAGATTCTGATGATCGGCCTTCACTAGGATATATTTATGAAGGAATGCACAATGCAAGGAAAGCTATCAAATGTACTTTCAATTGCACAAAAAAATTGTACAAGCCATTCACGAGTATTATTAAGCATAGGTAGGATTCTCGACTTCGCCAAGATCTTCATGCAGTAGCTTATATCTTAAATCTTGCTTTTCTTTTTGATAAGGCTAACTTCTCTCAAAAGCGAGAGGTTATACAAGGATATCTTTCTGTCAACGGTAGCAAAGTCACATCTAACAAGATCAAGTTTTTGCAAGAAGGCATAGTATATCAAGATAAAAGTGGCACCTTCAATAATCCCATGGCTCTTGAATCTACAAAATCAATGCGACCTGGTAAAATTTCTTACTTCTTAATTCTTATACAATTATATTATACTATACGAATTTGACTTTAACTTTTTTTTTCTATTTGATTATGTTCATTTTAACATGATAGATGAATGGTGGCGGTATTTTGGAGGTAGTTGTCCTAATGTTAAAAAGTTGCCTATCCAATTATTGAGTCAAACTACTTCTTCCGGTTGCGAAAGGAATTGGAATGTCTCTGAAAGGACACACTCCAAGAAAAGAAATAGATTGGAACATAAAAGGCTAAATGATCTTGTCTTTATTCATTACAATTTTTTTTTGAGGAATAGGTATATTTTTCTAACCTTTTCACTTTACAATTTACACTTTACTTAATTTTGTATTGGTAAAAAAATTGATTAAATGACTTCTAATAATTATACCAATATTTCATTGTCATGTGTTTTTTTAGGGTTCTTAACAAGAAAAAAGACTTTGATCCCATTGATTTTGAAAGTATTGATAAAATTGAATATTGGATAATGGAAGAAGTTGATTCTCCTCCACTTTCAACACTTTCTGTTGAAGAGATAGAAGAAGATATCATTTACGATGATACTACATTGCCAATACCAAAAATTACCATCAATGATGAAGGTTAGATATTTTAAATTGTAGAGTTAGACATGTTACTTTTTTTTATTTATATTATATGTTACTAATTTTTATAATTTGTATGTTCCACACTATTTTATAAAGATGCTTTTAAAGAACAAGGCAATGAGGCTCATCCTCAAATTCAAGATGGAATTGGAAGTTCTAGGATTGAAGTTGGAGGTCTTGATTTTGGGTCACTTCCTCAAGAAGATGTTGACATTTTTAGTCCAAATGCTTTTCAAGAAACTCATGCTTGGATCAATTAACAGCCACCAAATACCAATGTTTAACAAGTCATGAAATCATTATTATTTGTGCTTTTTGTTTGGTTAATGGTTGATTTAAATGTTTTGCCTTAAATGGTGTTTTGTGACTTTACTAACTTCATATGAAATTAGACTAAAGACTAATTATTGTAATATTTGTGTGTGTGTGTGTATAATATTTTTAAATTTAATTATTACATCATCGATCTCGCTAAACGGCTCAACCATTCCAACCGGTTGAACCTTGACCTGCTGACCTTTCCTGCTTGACGTCCGTCTGGCTTTTAAAACATTGATGATTAGGGTGTTTTAGAAAATATATGTTATATTAACTAACTCAACTAACTTTTTTATTCTAATAAAAATAGGTAAATGTGTCTCATATTAAATACTAGAGTATTAAATCTCAACCATTAAAAGTTAATCCAATGATTGATTACTGGAGACATTAAATTAAATAGAAAAGAAATGGAGAGGGAGGTCTCTAATTCTTGATCAAATTTTCTTCTCAACCAAATACAAGCAAACTTGAAGTGATGATTGAAGGAAAGAAATTGGAGAAAAGAAACACTATATAGATTTGTCTATATTTAACGGTTTTCAACCGTTAAATATTTGATCGCTATATATATAACGGTTTTTTACCATTAAATATTGGGGCCATATATTTTACAGTTTTTTCAAACACAACCATTATTTATAAGGTCATATATTTAACGGTTGTAAGACAACGATAGTTAAATACAGCAATCTATATTTAACAATTGTTTAATAATAACTGTGAAATATTTTGTACAATATTTAATAGTTAAAATGTTGAACAGTAAAGTATTTATCACCAGAAAAAGAGTTTATTTGATGGTTATTTTGAAAAACCATTATATATATATATATAATATTTGACAGTTATTGGTGAATAACCGTTATGTAAAGGTGATAATTTTTTTTTAAAAAAATTGGGGTCTCACTTTCAATCAGCCCCCTACAAAATAAACTATAGAAACAAGGGAGAATTACACAGGGGTCCCATAGAAGCTAAAATACGAAGAAATGGTCCCGGGAAAATCTGAAATTACTCTCAAGTCCCAAGGGACCATTTTGTAATAAATTCCATCTAAGAAAAGTCACAATTGCCCTTAAGAAGGCGGGCAAAAAGGGAGACAGAGGGAGGCAGAAAAATATTCAAAATCAGTGAAAGAGTGTGTTGCTCATTCTCCTACTCTCAAGCCGACAGTGAATGTGAAAAGCGAGACGCGACGGTGTACGACGGAGCTCTCCGGTGTAGTTCAAGGGCGGACGGCCGGGTAAAGCAACTCCAATCTTCGTTCTTCCGTGGGTAGGGTTCGATGAGCTTCATTTTTCTTAAAATCGGTAAGCTTTTTCTCCTGTTTCGAGTGGCTTCCCTTATGTTTCGATTGCCTTCCCATTATTTAGTACGCCATTGTTTGAAACCTGAGACTGAGCTTCTTTTCCTCTTTTGGCCAAATCTGTGAAACCCGAGATGCGACGGCCTGCAACGGAGCTCTATAGTGTAGTTGAGGGAGTCCATTTTCTTCCTGTGGATGACACAATCGAAGGGGTAACTAGGAATCTGTTTGATTCATATTTAAAAAGTGAGAGCTCTGTCATTTTCTTGCTATGTCTTTTTTGTTTACAACTATGGATTTTATGTTGGTTATGACATTGATAGTTTTACTCATCCACGTCATTTTGTTGGATTAGACTGCTAAAATGGGAGTATTTCATTGTTTTTCTGGTTAACTTTCTATACTTTTTGGTAACAACTCGCGTTATAAGAAAAAGAATAAGTTAATTTGAAATGCATGTCATTTAGAATCTACCTCATTCAGTTGTTGAATTTTGAAAGAGTATCTTGTTCTCTGGACAGTGACCATTTGATCTCTCGAGCATTATTTAGGACTAACACCCCACACCCAAAACAAAAGAAAATATAAAATAAAATTCAGACTTGCAAGAAAGAAAATTAAATCATCCCAAGCGTAGCATTAGAATTCACTTCCCTTTATAAGTAATGGATTGTTGATGCTATAAGAGGATCAATGTGGCATGTATAAGGCATGGATTTATTCACTTGTGTGATTGAAATGTATATCTATCCCTTTTGTTGTTAGATTGCATCTACTTCTTACTATAGAGAGAGAGGCAAGCATGTTTGTTCTGGAAACATCTTAGTGCTCTCTGTGTGTTTTATTGGTGCTAGGGGTATTTGTCCACTTTGCAATGGTTTGTTTGATAGTTATTTTGCGAAAATTGTTATTTGTTGAATTAAGCATGCAGTATGAAATAGTACAATTTAAGATCTTTTATTTCATTTACTATATGTCAGTGGGGACTGTGTCTAAATCTTGTGATAATTTTTTTCAGAAATTTATTGATTTTGTACCTGGTTCCTTTGTTTCACCTGAAAGTGACATTGGCCATATAAAACCATTAAAAGGTCCGTTATCTTTAAGCAATAAATTTAAGTTTGCATTATATACATCATTTCCATGTAGAGGCTTTAGTGGCTATTTTATGGTAGCTATACTATTGCTATTTCTTGTGGTTTGATTGTTGTACTTGTTTAAAGTGATTAACTTTTTGTTTATGAAGTTTTGCTTTGAAAGCTTGGATGCCTCCAAATTGGGATTAGCTTATTATTCGAGCCAACTATCCTGCTTCTTATGATAACTGTCTTTTAATTAAGCTTGTTTTTCCACTTTGCAAGTTTCTTGAAACTTCAAATTCGTTTCTATCTCAGATTTGCAATTTCCTGAGGTTTTTTATCTCTTATTTGCTTCCTAGTTTCATCCTTTTATTTTGCTTTTTATTAAGATGAAGAAGAAGCCAATTCCTCTCTTATTATATATATCATGCAGTTGCTGATATGGGATGATACTGATCATTGAACTTGCAACTATTTCATACTTTTACAGCTAGTGATAATCAAGCTCCTCTTCTTTACTAGGTTAGGTATCTTGTTCTCTGGACAGTGACCATTTGATGATACTTTTTCAAACTTTCTCTCTCTCTCTTGGCTGCTGGTTCAGCACGAAATGAGCTAAGGAGGAAGATGGAAAAATGATTTTATAATATTTTATGTCTTACTTTAATTATTCATTAAAGTAAAATTCCAAAAATCACACTTTATGTACATAAACATAATGTTGTGAGCCCAAATAACATGTGCATAATATTTTCTCTTCTTGGCCCATGATAAAGACGTCCAAGAAGGTCCGTCCATCAGCCCAAATGAGTTTCCCATGTACCTCATAACTTCAAAACTTGCCATCACATTATTTCTTTATTTTCGGACTTAATGAGATTTCTGGCAGATTTTCTGCCCTAACTTTGAAAAATCATAACTAATTATAGAAAAATCAAAATGGAGAGATTCCAAAGCCTATAGAACCCTTATTGAGTCTAGGGTTAAGGAAAAATATAGAATTTTTCTGCATGGAATCACAAAATTCCCAGAATTTCAATCTTTGCATGCTGTCCCAGAAAATAATTAATTTCTCTGGGCAAACTTCAAAAATCCATAACTCTTAGCTCAAAACTCAAAATGATAAAAATTATATGTCCATTTTGAAGCTTGACATGTTAACTTTAAGACTGAAAAATTTCATAATTTTTAGACACCATTTTCCTATTTAAAACATCTATACAAATCGGCTGCCCTGTACAGAGTTTCAACTTTTGCACAATTATTCCCAATGGTTCCAATTTCACAATAAACACTCTCCCCACATGAATTTTCACAAGGAAGCCATTGGAATCATTAAAATATCCAAATTCCCATCACACATTCTCTAAAAGTGTTTATTCAACAATAATTACATCCACTTTTGAAGTCATTAGCCCTTAATCACTTTTTGGGATATTACAGCACTGAGCAAGGCAAGATGGATACACCATATCGTACAATACCTCAGACGAGCTCAACAAAATCAAGGTCGGGTTCTTGTGGTGGCTCGTTACGCATCCCCTCAAAAAAAATGTAGACAAAGTTATGGCTTTGGTTCAAGGCATGCAAAAGAGGAGCAGAACCAATTAGGATGCTGACTAACTTGTACAATATTCTTGTGAATAGCGTTGACGTAGTACGCTATGACTTGCATTGACATATGGTTGTATGGATAACACATTGGGGTTTCGTTATGGTCATGTGCACAGTAATTGTAAATGTGTTATGTTTGTTGTCATGATCAAGTGTAGCCACAACATATGGGTGATATGTTTTTGGATTTTTTCTAGTGGGGGACACTTTAAAATATCTCATAATAGTTCTATTTGGTTGTTCAATCTTAAAAGCTCATAATGATCACGTGAATATGAACCATTCTTACTCTTTGTCTCAAATTATATCCATCTTCTGATTAACTTTTTTTGTTCTATACAGGTTCTGGGTGATCTTTCTGGTTTGTAGAATTATTCCAGATATATGAATCATTCCATGGTTGAAGGTTACCAAATATCAAAGTCAATGTTTCGACCATATGAAGATGATCTTATTTAAGAGGAGGATAACCAATTAGGATACTAACTTGAATTGTACATTCCATTACTGTATAGCTTTGATGTTTTACGCTATGACTTGTATTTTAGCTTATGATTGTATAGACAGCACGTTAGGGGTTTATAATGTTCATGTGCACACTAATTGTAAATGTGCTACCTTTTTTGTAATGATCAAGTGTAGTCACATTATATGGATGATACGTTGTTGGGTTTGAGCAACTTGAGACATGTACGTTAGACATTCAGAATATTTATGAATTACAAAGTTTTTTCAATAATTAACGGTAGTACTGCAAAAATCCAACATTTGATGCTCTTGCTTGCACAATGCTACAGCCTCCATTAACAACTCCCATTGTCTTCGTTGACATGTTAATAAGGCTCCATTGACAAGTCATGACATCCATTGACAACTCTTCATAACAGTATAAATGTATTAACAACTCAATCAAGGTATATTGACAACTCAGGGGGCCTCCACTGACAACTCGTGGTGCCTCTATTGACAACTCACAGAGCCTAGACTAACAAGTCGTTGGGCCTTTGTTGACAACTTCATAACAGCATAACTATGTTAGCAACTCAATCAGCCTATATCGACAACCCGAGGGGCCTCCACTGACAACCCCAGGGGCTTCTACTGATGACCCAAGGGGCCTCCACTGACAACGCAAGGGGCCTCCACTGACAACCCAAGGGGCCTTCAATGACAACACAAGGGCCCTCCACTGACAACCATAGGGGCCTCCACTGACAACCCAAGGGGCATCCACTGACAACCCCAGGGGCCTCCACTGGCAACCCCATTCAAAACATGACAATGGTTTACACAAATGTCAACATAACTGCATAAATATATATTAACAAGTCCATAGGCATACACTGACAACCCCATGGGCCTATAATGACAACTTGACATCCATTCCTTGAGAACAAAATTTACATCAGCTTGAAACATTCAAAACATGACAGTGGATTACACAAATATCAACATAACTACATAAATATATATTAACAACTCCATGGGCATACACTGACAACCCCATGGGCCTATAATGACAACTTGACATCCATTCCTTGAGAACAAAATTTATATCAGCTTGAAACATTCAAAACATGACAGTGGATTACACAAATATCAACATAACTGCATAAATATATATTAACAATTCTATGGGCATACACTGACAACCCCATGGGCCTATAATGACAACTTGACATCCATTCCTTGAGAACAAAATTTATATCAGCTTGAAACATTCAAAACATGATAGTGGTTTGCACAAATGTCAACATAACTACATAAATATATATTAACAACTCCATGGCATACACTGACAACCCATGGGCCTATAATGACAACTTGACATCCATTCCTTGACACCATAATTCACATCAGCTTCAAACTTGCAAAACATGAAAGTGGGTTACACAAATGTCAACATAACTGCAGAAATATATATTCACAACTCCATGGGCATACACTGACAACTTTAGGTCCATACATTGACAACATAATTTACAACTCATTACAACTTTTCATAAATAAAAGTGGGATACCAAGCCATATTATATCCAACCTTCATATCTAACCTTCATTTACAGCTGAAAATGCATGCACAAGTAAGACAAAACTCACATACCATTGCTATAGAACTAGTTTGGATTTGTATCTATTCATATTTACACAAATACTATGACATGCACTTTCCAAAATTAAAAGAACCAAAATGACCATGATTTATCAGCTTGGATTAGGATTCTTGCAAGTCTTTACAGTGTGACCAGCTTCATTGCACCTGCCACAATGATAAACCCTTTTGTCTTGAAATTGAGATTCAATCCTTTTCTGTTTTGGCCTTCCCGAGGGCCTTCTAGTAAGTGGTGGTCGCAATAAATTATAAGTCATTAGTTGTGTCACTGTAAGGGCTTCAGCATGTGGGCAATCATGCGTTGCTACAGGCCTCATGGCTGTTACATATATATTTTCTAAATGTTGATGAGTTTACTTTGAAATTTTTGGGCTATGTGTCCATGCTTTTCTAAATGTTGATGAGTTTACTTTGAAATTTTTGGGTTCATTATTTTATTCAATGCAATTGGCTTGAGGTTTTGATGTCCATTGCCAGCTGAGGTGTCTGGAATTAGTTGTGTTTTATTGAGAGCACATGGCATATTTGTAATTAATTCTAGGTCTGGGATCAATGATTATCTGGTAAAAAGAGGAGGGGTTTAAGTGTTAGATTTTTACCATGCATCTTTTTTTTTTGGCTAGTATTGTGCATCTTATATTGATTACATATTTTTACTATGTGATAACAACCAGTTTTGCTACTTTAGTTTCCCATAGTGACCAATGCCTCCATTTATACATCTGAAAAAGTAAACCAGTTTAAACATATTGGTAACTTTCAGGACTACCATGGACTCCCAAAATTCACAAAGGCAAGTCTAAATTATATAGTTTGACATACATCACTTGCTAAAAATATTATAGACATAAGAAACACTTAATCTCATTAGATGTTGGCATGACACTAAATTGTATGGTTTGACATACATTGCTTTAAAGTTTATAAATAAAGGACATTGTGATTTTACATCACTTGCTAGAACTTGACCAAAAGTTGTATAATGAAGGATGAGAATTGATTTGCTTAATATTGATTTCCACATATGTTCCAGGTAGAGGATTGATGCAAAGCAAGCACCATCCTAAAACCAGAAATTGTCCTTTGAGCTGTGCAGAAAGTCAAAAACTCTTAAATGGAGCTGTGCAAAAGGTCAAAAACTGCCCATTAAAACAGAGCAGACAAAACCAAAACATGTAGTCTATGTTGTCCCCAAAAGCCATAATTCAAAAGTTGTCTTATGCAATGTTGTCCCCATTCTTCAAAAAGAGTCCAATGTGTATTTTATTTTTCTATATGATGGGAAATTATGTATCTAGTTAGGATTGTAACCTGTAAAGTCTGTAACTAATTGGAATGTACAGAGATTGGTAATGCATTTCAGAAGCAAATTGTATGACATTCTTGAAAGGAATAAAATCTATTTTTTAACAAATTATGTGTACCCATTTTTCCTATTCATTACCTTGTGTGTAGTTTGCCATGAGATATATGGCTTCAAGTGATGGAATTTCACTACCTTGTGCCTACAATTGCAAATATTTATGGCAGCAATAGCAAAGTATAATAGCCAAGTCTAACACTTATTAGTAATTGATTTATTGATTAATATCATCAATAAGCTTGTAAATGACAATGGTTGTGATGTAGAGGGTGGAAAATTATGTTGTAATGGAGCAACTGAGAATGAAGATATTGAATCTTGCGTTTGTGTAGGTTGTGTTAGAGCTTCTAAGTATAAAACTATTGAAACTTGACTTTGTAAATCTTTCATTTTGTCAACCCTTCTTCTTCTTTTTTCTTGTAATGGTGCCTCTTCTTTTCTGCTACATGGCTTCTTAGATGATGAAGCCTCTTGAGAGTCCTACAAGAAATTAACACAAATACAAAATAAGTAATAGTTTCTTTTGTTCCTTATATATAAATTAAAATTCAATTCCTTTGATACAATATTTCTTCTTATTTGTCAATTTTTCTCTTCCCAACCTTTACAACGAATCTTTCTTGATTTTCCTTCTCTCTTTTTGAATCCCTTTGGCATATTTTTTGCCTCTATAACCGGTTCAAAAGTATCATTTTCATCATCATCAGGAATCTTATTGTCTAACTCAATGATACAGCTAAGAACATGAGTAAATCTCTCAGGAGAATTGGCAGGCTTTGTTGCTAGTCTTACCATCTTAGTCACTAGATGCATGTATCTGCTTGTTATGTCAAGCCTAGGATTGGCTTGTATCTCATTTCCTTTGACATTATGTACAACCCTATTTCTTGCTTCCTTGGTCCATCACTTAAGAATATATTACTCAGGCATAACTCCTGTATCTTTGGACTCGTATGCTTTCAGTGCATGGCAACACAATATCCCCATTGTAACCCCCTACCTTATAAACCGTAATTAAAATTTGATAATGTGTAATTAAGATCAATTAGAGACCATGATCAATTTAAAACTTATTTAAAATCTCATCCTTAAGATAGGGTTTTCAGAATTTCATTCAGAATCATTAACCTAGTCTCACATTAACATTTCGAATATAATTAACACGTGTAGTTAAGTTGCATTCATAAATATCAAAGTGTACAACCAAAATTTCCGGCAACCCCAAGTTCTCGTAAATAACTAAAAGGGTTTATGGGACATATTTGCCTGTTACAATTTCCTATTTTGAGGGATTACATGTCCAAAATCCAAAAAAAACATTTACCTATGTACAGTAATCCCAATACAAAAACAACAACCAACCCACAGACTATAATAAAGCATTGCCTGCCCTTGGTTGCTTGCTTTTCCTTCGAGCCACTTGCGCTACCTGAAATGTTAGTCAATGAAAAGAATGAGATTCAAGAGAATCCCAGTAGTAACAGATCACTCATACAATATATAATTACAAAGCATGCAAGCAAATCATCTCATAACAGTAGCAGTAGCACGAACACAAATTACACCCCACCCTCATCCTTTTTCTCCATTGGGAAGGCACACAACCTCGACCGAACCATTCTTAGGTACCGGAGGACTATTGCCGTGGCAGTGCACACATATAGCCTTGCGGCTCACAAATGTCTTCGCAGCACAAATAGCCTTACGGCTTACAAATGTCTTCACAACACAAATCACACCCCACCCTCATCCCCTTTTACCGTCGGGAAGGCACGCAGTCCTTACCCAAACCGTTGTTAGTGACTCAGGGACTATTGGCGTGGCGGTGCATACACATAACCTTATGGCTCACATAGCCTTTTGGCCCACAAATAGCCTTTCGGCTCATATATGCATAGGCTTAGCAGCATCCGAAATAATCACACACCAATGATATAACACACATACAATGCATCACATATAGTATAAGAGGAAGAGTCACTACCTTATTCTTTCCGTACGTGCTCTAGCACCGATTACTCATAAGAAGAATAAACATCGAAGTTAAGAATAAACTACCTTATTCTTTCCGTACGTAATGTCATTCTTTAATCCAAGTTCTGAATTCCAAAACACTTAGGATTGGTTGTCATTTAAGCTCTTTAGGTGGCTATTATAAGCCTAAAAACATGCCTAAAGGGTTGGGAAAGACTATACTAAAAACCACCTTTTAGACGTGCAAAATGCTTATTCTTGGGGGTTGGCCATAGCCCAAAAATCCACTGGCTGCAGCTAAGAAAATCCTGTTTCTCGGCTGAACGTCCAAAAGTCATAATTAATTCTAGAAAAATCGAAATGAGGTGATTCCAAAGCCCATTGAAAGATATTTAAGTCCTATTTACTAGAAAAATATGGACCATTACCAGAAATCACCACACAAATACAGAATTGCACAAAACTGAATACTGCTCCAAAACAGATTCCAATTTCGACATCAAACGTTGGACAATTATATTTCCCAGCTCACAAAATGAAATGGCACAAGTTATGTGTCCATTTTGAAGCTTGGGGTGTGAACTTTAAGACTAAAAAGTTTCAGAATTTGTAGATACCATTTATTCATTCAAAACTCTCATGCAAACTGACTGCCCAGTACAGAGTTCCAATGGACAGATTTTCAATTTTTGCATAATGGCTTCCAATGGTTCCAATTGCACATCAAATACCATTCCCAGATAAATTTTCATAAGGAATCCATTGAAAACACTAAAACGACCAAATTCACATCACATTTACACATATTCAGTTCTTGAGCACATTGCAACACAAAACCACCTAGTGGCCAAACTTCCATTCAATGATCCAAACTAATCCAAACCAATTCAAATGACCATATACCACAACAAAACACCATTTCTACCACAATACACCATTCAATTCCTCTATTTTGAAATTACACTAAAATTAGGGCAAATTCCACAAACCATAATACTCAACCAAAAGTCACAATACTTAGGTCAAAAGAAAGCTCTTACTCACCTTTTTCACTTTCCCAAACTAATTTCTTGATTCCTCAACCTTCAAGTTTTCTCAACCACAAAAACACCTCCCCTTGAGATTCTAAGACCATAGAAAGAAAGCTCTTAACAAGAGGAACAACTTTAGAGAAGGAGATTTTGGCATTTGAAGTCAAAACCTTACCTTAATCACAAGGCTTTCTTTTCTCTTTCCTCTCCAAAAATGGCGCACAAGAACTTAGAGAGAGAAGGAAAATATGAGATGATGATGATGAAGATGAGAAGCAGATTTTTGCCTCCTCACACACATACACACAAAAACCAAAATGAGAAGAGAGAGAAGGATGGGAAATGAATAAAAAATCTATGGTGGACTTTTTGACCATGATCAAGGGTGTACATATTGACACTTGTCAACATCTTACCACATCTCCCATGAGAGCACATAAACACACACACACACACTTGATTCCACCCTTTGATCTCTTTCACAAATCAATCTCAACCATTGATTTTTAAGTTACTCTCTCTTCGGTAACTTACAATTTTGCCCCTGATTATCACAATACTTACTAAATCGCCAGTGAACACATTCTTCTCATTCCTTTATACCATTCACATGCCCTCCCCTATATTTTCGTTCAATTTAGATGTTAATCCATAATTGAACTTAAATATAGAGTTTTGGGCTCCGACTATAATACATTCAAATCATACTTCTCATCATATTCTCCAAAAGTGTTGGTTTAATCTTAATTCCTTCACTTTTAAAGTCATTGACCCTGAATCACATTTTGAGGTATTACACCCCTAGTCTTAAACTTCCGACAACTGCAACTAATTTCATGTGTATTAGGGTTAAACTCAATTTTCCATTCTCCCTTTTCACCTATCATATGGGTTGTGTATGTAAACAATTGTTCTTTCTCATCACGTTCAATCAACTCTACAGAGAATTGGAGATCCCATTGTTCTTAGAACATATCAAAGATAGTAGGGGTATAAGATTGCACAAGTCGACGCAAGATAGGTGCAATTTGATTTACCATCCTTGGTATCTTTTGTTGAGATTCATACCCAAGTTGCACTTCTTTGTATCGCTTCTTTTCTACAACTTTGTCAAACCTCATGAAGAATCGATTAATGTCTACCTTTGGCTTTGTACACCTCTTCTCCTCAGCATTCACACTTTCACTAATTTGCGTGCTTCTTATACCTACTGTAAAAACATCCTTCATATAGCACCTGACCTATTTCTCCTTAATGTTATAAGTGGATTTCAACCACCCATTCTCATGAATGTTATAAGAAGATAATAATTCACCCCATGCTTCTTCAAACTTATCTACTTGAACATAGTCAAACATGCATCTTTTGAAGTCAGTTAAAAGGAGGGAAAAACTAAGAATAACCTTTTTCTTTAATCTAAAATTTTCTTTTGCAATGAAAAATTGTAACGCGACATCTTCATCCAATCTTCAATGGCATGAAGCTTAAGTCAGAAAGCCCTTTCCCTTTCCCTCCAAAAGTTGGCGCCAAGGTTGGTCAGGGTGGAGAAGAGATCAATGGAGTGAGAAGTGATATATATAGATATTAATGGTTTAATGGAAAAAGTAAATAAATGAACGATCGAGATTAAAGTCGGATGAACAGCCAAGATCACACTTCTTAATGAAACATTGCGTACAGTGGACGAGCACCCCCTACCTATTTGTTGGCCAAGCATGGAAACTGGATCCCCTAGACTATGTTTGGATGAAAATAAAATGAGAGGAAAATAGTGGGGAAGGAAATCTTCTATAAATAGTAAAAAAAATTAATATTTTTTAGAATTTTCTCTCATAATATTTTTTCCTTCCTAATTTTCTTCTCATCCAAAGTCCAAACAGATTGTTGGTGATTTGAATGATATTTGTTAATTGGGTTCAACTTAATTAATGATATTTGTTAATTGGAGTATTTGGTAAATGATGGATTGTTAATTAAGTGCTGCTTGTTGTTGGGCTAATGCTTGGGCCTTGAGTAATTTATTTGATGGATTTAAACGTTGGCTTTTAAGAATCTGAAAAGATTTAATTTCCTAGAATGTTTTTGTTAACCTTTACATTTTAAAAAGTTGATACGATTGTTAGAAAAATGGTTATTACAATTACGGACAATTGGGCTGGGTCTGGGGTTTGACTCTAACTCAACTTGATTAGGCCTATGCACAATTGATTGTGCATTACTGCATGGTATTTTTTAAAACTAGCTTAAAGACAAAAGTAGCGGGGAGAGGCATCCCAACTTGAAGCTCTGTCTTTGGATCATGGGTAAGCCCAACCCCTTTCTTAAAATTTTTGCATAAAAAAAAAGTAGCGGGGAGAGGTGCCTATATTTAGTGTCCAACAGTGTCTCAAATAGGATTGTCTCTAATAAAAATATACATATGCTTAGCAAAAAAAAAAACATACTTTTACCAATAGGGCTGGAACTAACGAAAGGAACTAGTCCCTCACAACATAGAGAACAAGGTTTGATTCCCTGTCGAGAGGTGCCTACACCAGTAATCAACAATTTCTTGAATAAAATTGCTTCCAATAGAGAAGATACCAGTGTCTAGTATAAAAAGTATATTTTTTGTCCTCTAACTTCTTACAAGGTTCATATCTTAATTTTATTAAAATATCTTTTTTTTATTCTTTAATGCTAACACCATTCATCTCAAATGATAATTTTTTGTCTATTATATAAAAGCCTTTGAACTTTGGGTCAATTTCATATGAGCCACTAACATTTCTAAGATTAAATTGAACCCCCTAACCTTTTTTGAAATTATATGTCATTAACTGACAATTGTCTTTTTAATAGAAATTGCCACATCAGATTAACATATGATATGTGGCATCCTGTGTAAATTTCTAATTTTACAAAGCTCCCTAAACTTTGATTAGTCACATAAGCCCCCATGAATTTTTATTAGTTACAGATAACCCCCTAAACTTTGATCGGTTGAAAATAACCCCCTAACACTTCAAAATCTAAATTTAACTCCCTTAAAAATTTGATTTATAATATTAAAGTACGTGTCATTACTTTTATCATCTTAATAATTTTATTAATATTTTTTCTATTATTTTTCAATTAAAATTGCTTTTTTATGGCTAAAACTAGAAGAATAATAATTAAAAAATATATAAAATAAAATGTCGAGCCTTTTATTTAAGAAAAAATCTACAACATTTTATTTTTATATTTTTAAATATTATTATTCTTGTTTTTTCAAAAAAAAAAAGCTATATTAATTGACAAATGATAGTAAAAATCTTAATAAAATTATTAAGATGATAAAAGTAATGACACGTGGTTTAATATTATAAATCAAATTTTTAAGTGAGTTAAATTTAAATTTTGAAATGTAATGGGATTATTTGTAACTGATCAAAGTTCAGGGGCTTTTGTAAAATTAGTAATTTACAAAGGATGCCACGTATCACCTGTTAATCTAACATGACGATTTTTTTTAAAAAAATAACGGTCAATTTAATGGCAGGATGCTTATAATAAAAAAATAAAAGGTTATGGGGTTATATACAACTGATTCAAAGTTCAGGAGGATTTTATATAATCTAGCCTAATTTTATTGGCATCGATCATTATTATTTTTAAAATTAAACATAATATGTTAGTATTCTTTGTCAACCGTGAGACATTACAAAGAAATATTATATATATATATATATATATATAAGGAAATATATCATTCAAGTATGATACCCAAAGGTATTTGGTTTAATAGTGGACCAGTTAACGTATAAATTGGGAAAACTGATGGCCCGTTTGGTTCTATCTCATTACACCCTATAGTGCAGTGCAATACAATGCAATATTAATTACAGGGGTAGTGTTTGATTTGAATTTTAAGCAAGGTGCAATGAATTAATATTTTAACAATTATTTAAAATAAATATATTTTACAAAGTCTATTTTACCCTTAATATAGTCTTTGTAAAAAAAAATAGTTAAGAGTCAGTGGTGATAGAGATGGAGGAGGAAGAGGTAGTGGCCGCGGTAATGATAGAGGTAGCGGCAGAGGAGAAGATAGTAGTGGTGGCAGTGGGCGTGTGACAGGGGTGACGGTGACAGAGGAGGAGGTGGTGCTGGCAGCGGTAGGCGGGAGGCGATGGTGGCGAAGGAGGATGTGGTAATGGCTGTGGGCGTGTGATGGTGGCGGCAAAGGAGGAGAAGGTAGTGGTGGTAGTAGTGGCTGGGTGGCAGCAGCGATGGTGGCAGAAGAGGTAGTGTGTGGTGGCGGTGGGCGGTTGGTATGGGCAGGGTGGTAGCGAAGGAGGTAGTGGTGGTGGCGATAGGCAGGTAGCAGCGGGGACAAGGGCAGGGGCGGAGGAGGTAGTGGTGGTGGCGATGGGCGGGTGGTGACGGAGGAGGTAGTGGTGGCAGTAATGGGCAGCGGTGGCAGTGGAGGAAGAAGTAATAGTAGTTATGGCAACGATGGGGGTGGTGAGCTACAGTAGTGGAAGAGGAGTAAGTAGTGGCGACGGCAGGAGGTGGAGGAGGAGGTTGCGGTGGCACTAGCCGGTGGAGGTGACGACAGTGGAGAAGGAGGATGAGGTAGTGGCAATGGCAGTTGTGGCGTGACATGAAAAGTAAAATGAGATAAGTGAAACAAAGACACGGGAAACTCAAGGATAAATTAGACTTTTTAAATCATGCAATGGGATGGTAATGGAAATTTATAGGGGAGATATGAATGAGGATTACTAATTTTTAGGTAATTATCATTACCATGGTAAACCCTATAACCATGCTAAAGAGCAACCCTATTACCACGGAGAAAGAGGAGGAGGCAGTGGCAGTTGTGGCGTGACGTGAAAAGTGAAATGAAATAAGTGAAACAAAGACACGGGAAACTCAAAGGTAAATTAGACTTTTTAAACCGTGCAATAGGATGGTAATGGGAATTCATAGGGGGAGATATGAATGAGGATTAACAATTTTTTGGTAATCATCATTACCATGGTAAATCCTATTACCATGCTAAAGAGCAACTAAATACTTTTATCTTGATAATGTAATTATAATTACTATTATAGATATGTAATGGGATTGAATCAAATAGACTCTGAATTTAAATCCCAACTTGTTAAAAATAGTCCATCAAGAGAGATTCAGAAAAAGTGCCTAATACAAGATGGTCAAAGAGTTGTAAATTGGGTTACTATAAGCTTTGTTTCTTAAATTTGTGTACGTTTTGATCTTAGTTCCTTAAATGTCAATTTAAGGTTTTTCACTTTTTTTTTTGGGTCAAAAAGGTTTTGATTTTTTAAGAGGTAAAATAGTTTAGATTTTTATTAAATTATAGGGACTAATGCTTTAAATAGAATAAAAATTGAGGGATTACAATTTATAATTTTAAATTTTAAAAATCAAAATCAAAATGAGCACGAAAATGATGGATAAAAAGAATGTATCAACAAAAAAAAAATGTTATTCAAGTATAATGTCCTAGAATTCGAGTAGAAACTATAAAGAGGCCTTCACTTGATAAATAGGGAAGTGTTGGAAAAAAAAAAAAGATAAACAGGGAAGTGATAGTCAAATCAAACTCCACTGCCGATCAAAAAAATCAAACTCCACCAGCCCTTGAGGAAGATGCAGAGAAGTTGCAGGCAAA
Source organism: Inga oerstediana (assembly GCA_963210345.1). NCBI lineage: Eukaryota > Viridiplantae > Streptophyta > Magnoliopsida > Fabales > Fabaceae > Inga > Inga oerstediana. Next base: position 23,790,471 of record OY723408.1, on the reverse strand, counting down.
ACCACTTTTCTCCTTTCTCATTAATAAATCCATATCCATATCTCTCCTTCCAAAACCATCAGTACCAGAAACTAAGCAATCCAATCAAGCTCTAATTCATTTCCATGGCTAAAACAACTCACATAGCTGTAATTCCCAGCGCTGGCTTCAGCCATCTCGTCCCCATTATTGAGCTCTCCAAGCGACTGGTTCATCTCCACCCTGATTTCCACGTCACCTGCATAATTCCTTCACTTGGCTCTCTTTCTTCTTCCTCAAAATCATACCTTCAAACTCTTCCTTCAAACATAAACCCTATTTTCCTCCCTCCAGTGCCTATCAACAATATGCCTCATTTTGGTCTCCAAATTCAACATACAGTGACTCTCTCACTATCTCACATTCGTGAGACATTAAAGTCGTTGATGATGAGTTCAAGTAATAATAACGTTATAGCAGCTTTAATTGCTGATGTTTTTGCTGTGGAAGTGTTAGATATTGCTTCAGAACTCAACATCTTATCTTACGTGTACGTCCCCTTATCTGCTATGGTTTTATCTTTCTACTTCTATCTCCCCAAGTTGGATGATGAGATTGCTTCTTCTTCCGAGTTCAGAGATGTACAAGATCCAATAGAGATACCAGGTTGTGTTCCCGTTCATGGCAGAGATCTCTCAGACTCTGTTCAAGATCGAAGCAGTCTAGTTTATAAGCAATATCTTCAACGTTGTAGAAGACTCAGTCTTGCTGACGGAGTTCTGGTCAATAGCTTCATAGAGTTAGAGACTCAGACGATAAAGGCCTTACAAGAAGAAATGAAAGAGAAGAAGAAGATGACTCAGATATATCCGGTTGGACCCATTTTACATAGCGGGTCAAGTAGTGATGAAAACGGGTCGGACTGCTTAAATTGGCTCAACGATCAACAACCCACGTCTGTTCTGTATGTTTCATTTGGGAGTGGTGGGACACTGTCTCAAGAACAACTCAATGAACTAGCTTTTGGGTTGGAATTAAGTGGTGAAAAATTCTTATGGGTTGTGAGACCACCAAGTGATAATCCTAGTGCTGCTTATCTTGACGCTTCAAATGATCAGAATCCTTTAGATTTCTTACCAGAAGGGTTTTTGGAGAGAACTAAAGAGAAGGGTTGTGCAATTCCTTCATGGGCACCTCAAATTCAAATCCTCAGCCATAGTTCTACGGGTGGGTTTTTGAGTCACTGTGGTTGGAACTCTGTTCTTGAGAGTGTACAGAAGGGAGTACCATTAATGGCGTGGCCACTATTTGCAGAACAGAGAACAAATGCTGTTCTGTTAACTGATGGTTTGAAAGTGGCATTGAAGCCAAAGGGTAATGAAAATGGTATAGTGGGAAGAGAAGAGATTGCTAAATTGGTGAAGAGTTTGATGAAAGGTGAAGAAGGTAAAGAGATTCGTAAGAGAATGAGTGCTTTAAGAGATGCTTCAGCTAATGCTCTCAAAGAAGAAGATGGTTCTTCTACCGAAACACTTCTTCAGTTGTCTCTGCAATGGAAGAATTTGGGTGGGTAGATATAAATCTCTAGATCTGCAAGTAATTCTTGTTCATGTTAATTCTTTTACCTTTATTTTGTTCAATGTTGTTCTTAATTCTTCGTCCATGTGATTGAAAGAACAATGTTACTATATGGTTATTGGCTTACATTGGTTCATAGAGATTACTGCAAATATTGCAAGATGATGGAAACAGAGTTCAATGGTGGACTAGGTTGAGTGCCCTGTTACTACGGTTTAGTATTTTTTGCTTCTATATATATATTTTTGTCTATCAACAGAAAAATAGAGAGTGATGACAACCCCATCACAAGTATTCAAACAGATCAAGAGAGGAGAAGAATGAATAGAGAAGGATGGAGAGTTACAAAGAGCCGAACATGTGAAAATCAGGGTTTTGAAACCCGGAACGGATTGGCTGGTGCGGCTCGAAAATCGACAAACTAGTTGGTAAACTGATCTAGTTCAAGAATCAACCTGGTTCGCTTTTTCTTTGAAAAAAAATCGATTTTTTTTAATTTTCTTTAGAATTTCATATTAATAAGATTAAAGTCTTCAATTTTTCATTGGTTTAATCCCGGGTTAGCTCTAATTTGACTCTGGTCTGACTCACTAACCCTTGACCCAATACCCCATCTGGTTCTGTGGCCGGTCCAATTTTCAGAACCTTGGTGAAGATGGTTACCTCATAGTGTGACAAAATAAAATTTGAAAATCTATCTAATTCAATTGCATGAAAATATATATATTAAGTATTAAAGTTTGAAAAAAAAAATATATCAACAAAATAATTAAAAGAAAGGAAACCATAACATATCCCACACTATTTGTAGGTATGGGTGAGCAAAATCAAACTGAAACCGAAAACCGAACCGAACCGAACCCATTTTGAGTTTTTCGGTGTTTGATACATGTTCGGTTCATTTTTTTTTTTTTTAGCTTTTTTTGGTGTTTCAGTTCGGTTCGGTTTTGTAAAAAAAATCAGTTTTAACAGAAAAACCGAAAAATATAAAGAATACACCATATAATATTTTTTTCACATTTTTTCTTTGATTTAATTAAGTGTTAATACTACATTAATCATATATATTGTTTATACTTTGTATCATCTTTCCTTAAATTTTGTTGAGGCTATTCAATTTATAATTTGTATTAAGTTTTACTTATTGAAAATTCAGATATTCTAATTTGATTAGGAAGATAAAAAAATTTCGGTTTTATCTATAAAAACCGAAACCGAACCAAATTATGTCGATTATTTCGGTTCGGTTTTCTTCTCTTATTCGGTTTGATAAATTCTTATATTTCGGTTTTTTGATTTTTACCGAAAAGTAAGGAGATTGAAATTTGAAAGGCGAGAATGACTGAACGTATGGCCTTGGATGGTTTGAAAAATTTCAGCCTCATTTGCTGGTTGCTTCAGAAGAATAGATGCAGAGGCACAATGAAAAGGTACTAGAGCCCAAGCAAACGGCATAATTCATGGAGGTATCTACCAACAGATGGAGCCAACTGATCAGGGAAAGTTTAACCATAATATTTTCTGCTTTATCTGGGAGTAACAGCACTGCTACAAAATCGTTTATATTTGGGGCTATTTTTTGGTTATATTTTTTAGGCCTATATATAAACTAATTAATATATATGTACTATTCTCTCTATTTTTTTATAAGATACCGATAACTGAATTATAAGATCAAAAACTTAGCTAAAATTAGTTAAAAACAATAAATATGTAAAAAAAAAAATGCAGCTTATTTTCCAAAAACACCCTTACTTATAAAGAAGGTGGATGAGAGAGAGAATGAGTGAAAAAATTGATGAGAGAGAATACGTGGGAAAAATGAGGAGAAAGACACATAATTAATTGAAAATGAAAATGGAAAAAAAATGTATTAAATGTCTAGACATCTTTAAATGGTATCTTATAAAAAAGAATATACTCATTTAAGCAATGATATCTTATAAAAAAAGAATGGATGGAGTATTTAATATGATTTATGTCTTTTTCAATCATTTTCTATCTAAACTTGCTTTTCAAAATAATCATCCAAACAAATTTCAGTTTCAGAAAAGTCATTTATACTACATCAATCCAAATATAAATCACATTACACAATCTGGTTTTTACTCAATCTTAAATTTGCAAAAGTTAGATTGCAAAAAAGTCATTTTTGTCACCGATACTTCAAACACATATCACTGAAGATTAAACACCATCCGAAAAGTAGCTTTTTTGATGGGCAAAAGTGCTTATGGGTGATTTTGGCTTTTTAAAGATGTTTGGGATGACTTTTTTTCAATTGAGCTTTCTGGAGAAAAAGTAGCTGAAGATAGGATTTGGAATAGCGGTAGGAAAATTGGCTTATTTTCAATTTGACTTATGGAACCTTAAGGGGTGTGTTTGGATTAGCGATTGGATAAGTGGCTTAATTTTACTTGACTTAGCGATAGGATTTGGAATAGTGGTAGGAAAATTGGTTTATTTTTACTTGGATTAGCAATTGGATAAGTGAAAAGGTGTTTGGTTTGACTTTTGTGATATTTAAGAGAAAAAATGTTAAAAATTATGAAAAGTGAAAAAAAAAATTCATGTATATTCTTACAACTAATTTAACATTATGGCATAAAGTGCACATTCATGAAAAATTCATGCTAGACTTGATTTGTGCCAATTTTTATTTTTTCTACTTTTAGTAGCCCCATGAGCCCATTTGTTAAGTTTTTTTAAGAGTTCAAGCAAATAATAAAAATGCTTGGAAAAAAAATTAAATAATAAAAATGTATTTATTATTATTATTATTATTATTATTATTATTATTATTATTATTGAACTGGTTATTTAATAAGGAAAATGCTTGTTAATAAGTCATTAGTGCTTTCTGGATGCCTTTATTTCGTTCATTTCTCACTTTCTTCGTTGACTGACTCTCAACAAAAGCCTCCTAAATCTCTCTCTTCTCTCTGATCTTTATCATATACTGAACTCGTTATCTCTTTAATTTCACCAGCCCAGCAATTCACAGGTAACTTGCCGCTCAATCTTTTTGGTTTGATTGATGATGAAACAGATCTCAATAGAATCAGCGGAACCGCTTGATCTTTCTCCGTTGTCGGCTCCTAGAATCGCAGCAGCACCAAAGTTCAAAGGCCACAAATCTCAGCTACGCCTTCTCTTATGCTCCATCGCCGGTCCAATCTCTGTGAATTTCTGCTCTGTTGCCCGAATCTAAGATGATAAGAAGAGATTTATGTGAGCTTGCCAAATTTGAGCTACTAAGAAGAGATCATAGTAGAGTGAGGAGTGACGAAAATTAACAGTAAGAAGCCAATCGATGCGTTCTAAAAGCTATAAAAGCTAGCTTAAAAAAGTTGCTTATCTGAATAAGCCCAATGTGCAAATCGTCATACCAAACATATCTATAAGTCATGTTTGGTGAACAGTGCATTTTTTCCGCCAAATCACACGATTACATGTGCCAAACGTCAAACCAAACGTGCTAAAGATTGGGAAAAAGTATGATTGAGTAAAATAATTAATGTTTGGATTAACGATTGGATAAGTACTTTTATGAAAGTGAAAAGTGTTAGATCTCAAGTTTTGATGATAACAAAGAATGGTATGAAAAAGATTTGATAAACAAATAAGTTTGAACAAAGTAATAACAGGAAAAATCATCACGTGAAGTAAGTATTGAAGTAATGAAGAAAGGCCAAGAGAAAAAGCTGAGAAACTTGATCAGTAGCAAGTTTTCTAAAGGGTTACTCAAGTAAGTACTCGAGTAAAGAGACAGAAACTTGAAGTAACCAGCTCAACCTTCAAGTAACCTGCCAATGATACTGGAGTAAGTACTCGAGTAATAAGGTAAATGACTCCAAGTTGCTCTCGGCCTGCCAATGTTACTCGAGTAGCTACTCGAGTAACCAGGTAACTCACTGGTAGTTGCTCTCGGCCTGCCAACGTTACTCGAGTAAGTACTCAAGTAACCATGTCAAAGACTTCTAGTTACTCACGGCATTTTCAACCCTGCCAATATTACTCGAGGAGCTACTCGAGTAACTCACTGTGGTAAGCAAAACCTGAAGGTATTACTCGAATAACATAAAATGCTTTTCTCACACTTCACTTCAAGTTACTACTCGAGTATGAAGAATTACTTAGAAGAAAAACTTCAAGTCACTACTCAAGTATGCAGAGTTAGTTGGAAGAGAACTTCAAGTCATTACCCGAGTAAGCTATGCATAAAAATTTATGTTTACTCGAGTAAGGACTCTAGTAACAAGGTAATCAAAGTTGAAGTGCTCTCGGCCATGAAATCCTACCAACATTACTGGAATGAAGCATCGAGTAACCTAAAGTTTATTTGAAGGTTTACTCGAGTTGGTACTCGAGAAACTAATGAAGAAAAGTTTGCCATACCCGAGTAAGTACCCGAGTAAACAAGTATTTCCAAAGGTTTGCAATTTTGTTTACTTCATGCACTACCCGAGTAATGTTATGTTTGCTTATTAACTTGCAGTTTATCAAAGTTTTCCCGATGATACTCGAGTATGTACTCGAGTAAACTTTAATGAATACTCGAGTAGCTACTCGAGTATGCAAGTTCAGATTTTGAGAATTCATTCCAACGTTTATTGATTTGTTTCCTATATGATTAACCTTTCATTGTATTAGTAGTCTTAGCATATCCACAGATAAACAATGAAGAGATCTTACCAAATAAGGAAAGTCAAATACAACGTTCAAATGTCACCTACCGCCACCTACCGCAAACGGATATTTTTCAAATACTGGAAAAGTCAACAGTGGCTGCGCACTCTCTAACAGACATGAAGAAAAATGTTCCAACAATCATTACCAACGCATCTATATATACAGGAACATCCAAACAGAGAACATAGAACAAGAACACACACAAACGTATCATCAAGCTTATTACTCTGTTTTACAATATACTTGTAATTATATGCTTCAGTGATTCTTGTTTACTCTGTGAGAGAGATATTTCATTCAAACTCTATATTTGTTATTGAGATAACTTAAGGTTGTGGAACCTTGAGTTGGGATTGAATTACAACTTGTAAGGGGGAGCGAGTGTCTAGGTGAAGGAACTTTCTTATACTGAGATGCCAAGAACCCACTGAATCTTGGAAGTTATAGTAAAACTCTCAGAGAAGCTCTGAGGACTGGACGTAGGTCAAAGTGGTTGTGGCCGAACCAGTATAACTCTCGGTGTGCACTTCGGTGATATTTCTCCTTATTGTTTATTGCTTTATATTCACCGTCAAGTTTTTATATTTGCAACAAAATTTTAGTATCACCCAATTCACCCCCCTCTTGGGTGAAACACTTGCTCTAACATTTGGTATCAGAGAGTAGGTCTTCTTGTTAAGGTATAACAACATAAGAAGGATCCAATGGCAAGCATGGCTGAAGGAATTCTTCCCGACGGAGCATCCATCACAAGACCTCCAGGTTTCAGTGGCGAACACTTTTCCTTCTGGAAAGCAAAGTTCAGAGTATTCGTGATGGCTACTGAATATAGGCTATGGGATGTAATTGAGAGTGGAAACTATCAACCTACAAAGACTGTAGATTCTCAAAAAATTCCAAAGACGCCAGCGGAATATGATGAGAATGACATGAAACTTATCACTCTCAACAGCAAGGCAATTCTGATGTTACAAAGTGCCTTGAGTCAAAGTGAATATTTCAGAATTTGCACACTTCCAACAGCAAAGGAAATGTGGGAAGCTCTGGAAATAGCTCATGAAGGAACTTCGGGAATAAAGGAGAATTGGATCAACACCTTAGTCACTGAATTCGATCTACTTCGAATGAAATCAGGTGAATCAATATCTGAATTTAAACTTAGATATACTCATCTTATTAATCAACTGTCAGCACTTGGGAAAGTTTATGATCAGCATACCCAAGTACGAAAGATTTTGAATATTCTTTCGAAAGAGTGGGAGGCCAAAGTCACTGCGATAGAAGAAGCAAAAGGAGAATCAATGAGATCAGTTGCTTCTCTATTTGGAAGTCTTTATGAATATGAAAGCAAACTAAAGTTCAAACGGGAGCTAGATGACATTGGTGACAAGAAAAAGAAAGGTCTAGCACTAAAAGCAAAAGAAGAGAATCAAGATGAGGATGAGGAATTTGACGATGATGAAATGGGCCTAATCCTAAAACGATTTAAAAAGTTTTACAAGAAAGGTCAAGGATTTAAACACTTTCAGAAAGGAGGACTTAGCAGCAAAAATTATATCATTTGCTACGAATGTTGAAAACCAGGACATATCAAATCAGAATGTCCAGAGATGAACCAAAAGAGCAAAGAAAAGAGAAAAGGAAAATTCTTCAACAAAAAGAAGGCCTTCGTATCTGCTATATGGGGTGATAGCTCCTCTGACGAAGAAAGTGATGAGGAAGAAGTAGCCAATATATGTCTTGTTGCTCAAGAATAAATAGAAGAAGAGGTAAATGATTCTTATCCTACCTATGATGAATTACTCTCTGAATATAATGCTTTACATTCTGAATTCATCAAAGTAGTTAAAGGATTAATTGTTTTCAAAAAGAAAAACAAAGCTCTTGAAATTGAACTTAAAGAAAGTTCAGAAAAGAATTGTGAAAATTGCTCTTCTTTGAAAAAGAAAAACACTGATCTTACAAAAACTCTTGAAAAATTTACACAAGGAAGTGAGATGCTAAATGTTATTTTAAAAGCTCAACGATTTGTAAATGACCGATCTGGAATTGGATATGATCCAAAATCAGATAAAAGGAAAGGTAGAAAGAAAGCAGGAGGTAAGTCATATTTGAATTATTTCCAGCATTCTGTGTATACATCGAATCCTTTTGCATTTTATAATTACTGTAATAGAAAAGGTCATTATACCTCTTCATGCATTCATAAGAAGAAAGGAAACATAGAAACCTACAAATGGGTACCTAAAGGCTCATACGTTCAGAAAATTATTTGTACTAACCCAAAAGGACCCAAAAAGATGTGGGTACCTAAGACTTAGTCATTTGATTGCAGATATGTCTTAAAGCATCCAAAAACAACAAATGGTACATAGACAGTGGATGCTCTAGACATATGATCGGAGATTTCAAAAGTTTTACCACATTGCAACCTAAGGAAGGTGGAAAGGTAAAATTTGGAGGAAATCAATCCAGAAAGATAGCAGGAATTGGTGAAATCAAAAATGACAAAGGAATACAAGTCAAAGATGTATATTATGTTAAAGGCTTGTGTCACAATTTGCTGAGTGTAAGTCAAAGTGCAGATAAAGACAACTGGATAATATTTGATTAAGAGGAATGTCTGATTGTCAACAAGAAAGACTTACTACTTGATAAAAAGAATATCAAGGCTAAACTCAGAGCAAAAAAGGAAGGTAACTGCTATACTCTAGATATTAGTAGAAATGAATCTGAAAATTGTTTTCTGAGTAATGCTGATGAAAGTTGGCTATGGCATAAGAGATTGGCTCATGTCAATATGCATCAATTAGGCAAACTACTCAAAAAGGATTTAGTTCTTGGATTACCCAAAGTAAATTTTAAAAACGATTTGATTTGTGACGCATGTCAAAAGGGTAAACAAACTAAATCATCTTTCAAATTGAAAAATGAGATTTCAACAAATAGACCACTACAATTATTGCATATGAATTTAGTTGGCCCAGCAAGAATAAAGAGTCTTGGTGGCAACTTATATTCATTAGTCATTATTGATGATTTCTCCAGATTTGCATGGGTTATTTTTCTATCATCAAAAGATGAAACCTTTGAAGAATTTATTGTTTTTGCCAAGAAAGTGTAAAATGAGAAAGGTATGTCCATTGCAGGTATTAGGATTGATCATGGTGGAGAATTTGAAAATCAAGCCTTTGAAGAATATTGTGATACTAATGGCATTGATCACAATTTCTCTGCTCCAAGGATGCCTCAACAAAATGGAGTCGTGGAACGCAAGAATAGAGTACTCACTGAAATGGCGAGAGCAATGTTGAATGAAAAGAACGTGTCTCAAGTGTTCTGGGCTGACGCTATAAGTACAGCATGCTATATTTCAAATAGAGCATATATTAGAACAAAACTTGGAAAGACACCATACGAGCTGTACAAAGGAAGGAAGCCAAACATTGCTCATCTACACATCTTCGGTTGTAAGTGTTTCATTCATAATAATGGTAAAGATAACTTAGGAAAATTTGATTCTAAAACTAATGAAGGAATTTTCCTAGGATATTCTAACCGAAGTAAAGCATATAGAGTTTTTAACAAAAGAACATATGTTGTTGAAGAATCAATTCATATTGTATTTGATGAATTTGAATCCTCTGACAAAACCATTGATGAAGAACAGGAAGTTGTTTTAAATCAAGAAAATGGTCAATCTATTTCTAAATCTCTTATTCCAGAAGTTGATGAAACCAAGGAAGAAGAGCAATCACTAGGACAACCTAGAGCCTGGAAATACAATAAAAGTCATCCCTTAGATCAAGTCATAGGAGATGTGAATGAAGGAATCAAAACTAGAAATAGAATTTTCAATGAAGTAAGTTTTTCTGCATTCATTTCTGAGATTGAACCTTCTAACATTGATGAAGCCCTATCAGACAATGATTGGGTTATAGCAATGCAAGAAGAATTAAATCAATTTGAAAGAAATCAAGTTTGGGACTTGGTACCCCAACCCAAGGATCATCCGATCATTGGTACTAAATGGATATTCAATAACAAACTCGATGAATCCGTAATTATTGTCAGAAACAAGGCAAGATTGGTAGCCAAAGGCTATAATCAGGAAGAAGGGATTGATTATGAGGAAACGTATGCTCCAGTGGCTAGATTGGAAGCTATACGCGTACTATTAGCCTTTGCATGCATCAAAGGATTCAAACTCAATCAAATGCATGTAAAGAGTGCGTTTCTAAATGGCTACATTATGGAAGAAGTATATGTAGAACAACCTCCAGGTTTTAAGGATGTAACTAAACCTGACTATGTTTTCAAACTCAAAAAGGCTCTATATGGTTTAAAACAAGCTCCTAGAGCATGGTACGAAAGGCTCAGTAAATTTCTTATTGATCAAGGTTTTGTACGGGGAAAAGTTGACACAATACTTTTTATAAAACGAAAACATGATGATATTTTAATTGTTCAAATATATGTTGATGACATTGTTTTCAGTGCTACTAATGAATCTCTGTGCAAGGAATTTTCTGAGATAATGTAGGGAGAGTTTGAGATGTCAATGATGGGAGAATTGAATTTCTTTCTTGGTTTGCAAATCAAACAAAGAAAGAATGGAATCTTCATATCTCAAACAAAGTATTTGAAAGAGTTGTTGAAGAAGTATGGAATGGATGAAGCAAATGGAACGGACACACCTATGAGCTCAACTACGTCGCTTGATACTGATGTCAAAGGGAAAGACTATAACATCACAAAATACAGAGGAATGATTGGATTTTGAGAATTCATTCCAACGTTTATGTTAGATATGATTAGTTTTGATGATGTCAAATATAGATATGAAATGATAAGAGCAAAAAGTTTATATAATGTATTTCTTTGACTAACTACTATATTTAATGTTACATATTTTGTAGATTAGTCAAGCAAAGAATGAAGAAGATTGAATTAATGAAAATGAACAAGAGGAAGAAGAAGGAAGAAATTAAAGATAGTCAAGGAGATGCTTACTTTGGTTATGGAGAATTATTATCAAGAGGAAAACCAAGAAGAAAGATATTGAAGAATGAAGAACTTGGAAGATCTATCATGAATATCAAGATTCAAGTTATTAGATGTGATATTGGAGGTTTCTATAATGATACCGGAGGTTTCTATGATCAAATGATGGTTGGAATAGGTTAATACGAAGCTAAGATGACTTATATATGAGTTTTGGCACTTCCAGAGGTGTTATGCTCGAGCACGAGGTGTTTCACTCGAGCACAGGAATAACTCACTCGAGCACAGATGAATTCACTCGAGCACGGGGTGAATACTCTGTTCTACTCTGTTTTACGTTCAGCCTGAGCGAGGTCTGGTATTTTGATCATATCTCTCAAACCACGTGATGGATTGACCCGAAACTGGTAGTATATGAAAGAGGACTCACAACACGTAAAATTGGCACCAGGATCACATTGAAAGAAGATCAAATAAAGGAGATATGAATCGTGGAAACTGAAACTGAAATCACCGTCACTTTTCGACACATGTTCGGTATTTTGCACATAACTTACAAAATACACATCGGATTTAGACGAGACCAGTGCCAAATGAAAGTAGACTCAAAGAGCTTTCCATGGATAGGAAATTTTCCTTATTTGAACGTATATTCTAGGAGCTATACCTTCTGGAAGTTGACGCTTGTGCAGACTAGCGAAATATACACTCTTTCGATCATTACTTGCAGAATACAACGAGTTTGGAGCTGATTCTTGTTGCATTGGAATGCATATGGCAAGAGCATTCTTATGATACATCATTTGAATCAAATGAATAAAATTTTTCTAAAGTGGCCCCACATCACCCGCGAGTGCAAAAACTTTCTCTCTGAAAATGTTGTGCGAGTGATGTCCAGAAGCAGTTGAAACGTGAAGAAAATTGCATCACTCGAGCACTAGGATCCATGCTCGAGCATTGGATGATTTCTCACTCGAGCACATGCAAGTTTTGACATGGAAGTGATAACCTGAGAAGAAGCTTGTACGTGAAAGCATGAAACACACTCGAGCATGACTGGTTGTGCTCGAGTGATTCGAGAATTCACTCGAGCAGATGTGAGTGAAGTGCAGCGAGTGCTTGCCCGAGAGGAAGTCAGAACATGAAAATATGAACTGCACTCGAGTGAGCCAGATTGCACTCGAAGTGAGGTTCTGACAGAAGCAACGTAGAAGTTCAGAGCCTCACAGCAATCAATCCAAACGTGGTTAAATCATTATGTTTTCACTTGTTATTGTTCCTAAACATTAACTAACATATATTTCAAGTGTAAAACAGGAGATTAAATATTTGGGTTGTATCTTCAAGAACAGAGGTCACGGCGAATATCTTCATTCAACGTGATGAGTCACAGAAGCCAGAAATTCATCTTTTGACCAATGATCCAACATACCCATGACTAATACTTCATCATATTAATAATTAAGTATTTTGCAGTGTGAAACAGGATATTAAACGTTCGGGTTGCAGATTCAAATAAAAGTCAACTACGGTGAACTCCATCATTACACACCGAATGGCGGCTACCAACCACGACAAGCAACTGACCCACCATGAGAGATTGTCTGAAACACATCCCGCTCCACAACGTTACTACAGCTCAAAATGAATCTTCTTGCTGTTCAAACAAGACGCTCCACTTTGCTCCACAACGGACAGTAGCTTGTTTTTCAAATATGCTCAAACGTTCAAATAAAGCAATGGGACTCCAACGGACGAATGCTCACAACGGTCATCATCTTCATCAACTATAAATGAGAAAGCATTCAATATCGATGGGTGATAGAAAAAGACAGAGAAAACAGAGCAATGACACCAACATGCGAATAACATGAATTCTCTGCTTCTACCCAAACACTCTCTGTTTTCCAGTTTCTGTATTACTTATCATTGAGAGAGTGATTACTTGTATTGTACTTCAGTGAGATTATATCTACTCTGTGAGAGAGTCTGTAAACACCTTCAACTATATTTCTGAGTTGATCTCAAGGTAGAGGGACCTTGAGAGGGTTGATTTTCTTACGGGGAAGCAGTAGAGAGAATTGCCGTAAGACATTCTGCTCGTAAGACTTACAAGGTGCAAGCAGTAGAGAACGTTGCTGCTCATAAGACTTACAGGGGTGTAAGCAGGAGAGAACGTTCCTGCTCGTAAGACTTGCATGAGTAAGCAGGAGAGGAAGATCTTCGAGATTGCTCTGCTCGTAAGACTTGCCGTAAGGGGGAGTATTTCAATGAGAGATTTGTAAAAGGTTTCACAAGTACCCGATTAAACTTGTGGGATTGTAAAGGCTTTTCTTGTGCCTGGATTAAACGAGAAGATAGTGGATTTGAAAATCTCTGGAGGAGCCTGGGGACTGGACGTAGGCCATCACAGATTGGACCCAACCAGGATAAATCACAGTTTGCATATTCTCTTCCCTAAAATCTTATATTTCCAGCATATATTATTTAACATAACTGTTGATTTATAAACCTTCATACTTACCACCTTCGTTAAGATACGAAAAGATTTCTAAAGTTCTTAAGTTTTTATTATACACCCAATTCACCCCCCCCCCTCTTGGGTGATAGCCGGTTCTAACAGTTTATTGATTTGTTTCCTATATGATTAACCTTTCATTGTATTAGTATTCTTAGCATATCCACAGATAAACAATGAAGAGATCTTACCAAATAAGGAAAGTCAAATACAACGTTCAAATGTCACCTACCGCAAATGGATATTTTTCAAATACTGGAAAAGTCAACAATGGCTGTGCACTCTCTAACGAACATGAAGAAAAACGTTCCAACAATCATTACCAACGCATCTATATATACGAGAACATCCAAACAGAGAACATTGAACAAGAACACACACGAACGTATCATCAAGCTCATTACTCTGTTTTACAATATACTTGTAATTCTATGCTTCAGTGATTCTTGTTCACTCTGTGAGAGAGATATTTCATTCAAACTCTATATTTGTTATTGAGGTAACTTAAGGTTGTGGAACCTTGAGTTGGGATGGAATTACAACTTGTAAGGGGGAGCGAGTGTCCAGGCGAAGGAACTTGCTTATACTGAGGTGCCAAGAACCCACTGAATCTTGGAAGTTATAGTGAAACTCTTAGAGAAGCTCTGAGGATTGGACGTAGGTCAAAGTGGTTGTGGCAGAACCAGTATAACTCTCGGTGTACACTTCGGTGATATTTCTCCTTATTCTTTATTGCTTTATATTCACCGTCAAGTTTTTATATTTGCAACGAAATTTTAGTATCACCCAATTCACCCCCCCTTGGGTGAAACACTTGCTCTAACAAAAAGGTGTTTGGTTTAACTTTTGTATAAGTGACTTTTGTGATATTTAAGAGAAAACATGCTAAAAATCACGAAAAATGAAAAAAAAATTCTTAATTACCAAGGACGGTGATTAAGAATTCCAGGCCGGGTCAAATTGATTCCATTTAATCCTGATTTTTTTTAATCACCCGGACTGGACAATTGGCTTAGTTTGTTGGTTTCCCATCTGAACCAGCTAGTCCAGTCTAGCTTTTCATTCTATGCTTTGAAAAAAAGAATCATTTATATTTTTACGACTAATTTAACATTATGGCGTCAATTGCACATTCATGAAAAATTCATACTAGATCTTATCTGCACGATTTTTTATTTTTTCTGCTTTTAGTAGCCCCATGAGCCCATTTGTTAAATTTTTTAAGGGTTCAATTAAATAATAAAAATGCTTGGACAAAAAAAATTAAATAATAAAAATTCATTTATTATTATTATTTTGAATTGGTTATTTAATAAGGGAAATTGTTGTTAATAATTCTTTTAATGGAGCAAAGTCATTGGCGCTTTTTGGATGCCTTTATTTTGTTCATTTCTCACTTTCTCCATTGACTGACTCTCCTGAAGCAGCAAAAGCCTCCTAAATCTCTCTCTTCTCTCTGATCTTTATCATACACTGAACTCGTCATCTCTTTAATTTCACTAGCCCAACAATTCACAGGTAACTTGCTGCTCGATCTTCTTGGTTTGATTGATGATGATGCATGCTAGTTGCTCTTCCTTCTTCTCCTTAACTGTCCAACTGATTCAGAATCCCAGGCCAGATCAGAAGAAATGTTGGGTAATGAACCTTTGAAGCTTACCAGTGAAAATGAGTCACTGGTAGAGGAGATGGACAACTAGAGTCATCGATGAAAATGGGTGAAGTGGATTGCAGGCACAGATCGGTGAGGCTAAGAGTGCAAACGGTTCGATCAGAGGCCAACGATGGAGGAAAGAACTCTCGGTCTCTTGCCCTTGCCTTCACCAGAATCTAGAACCTTCTCCTCATCTCTATCAAAACGCCGGCTCCTAGAATCGCAGCAGCACTGAAGTTCGGAGGCCATAGATCTCGGCTACTCCTTTTCTTCTCTTCCATCATTGGTCCAGTCTCTGTCAGTTTCTGCTCCATCACCTAAATTTGAGATGGTGAGAAGAGATTTGTGTAAGCTCGCCGAATCTGAGCTACTGAGAAGAGATCACAGTAGAGTGAGGAGTGATGGAAATTAGAAGAGATAAGACGGAGAAGAGAGAGAATGAAGTCACGGTTAACGGTAAAAAGCCAATCGATGTGTTCCAAAAGCTACAAAAGTAGCTTAAAAAAAGTTGCTTATTTGAATAAGCTCAGTGCCCAAATCGTGATACCAAACATATCTTATAAGTCATTCTCAGTGAACAGTGCATTTTTCCCCCAAATCGCACAATTAAATGTGCCAAACGTCAAACCAACATGCTGATAAGCCAAAATATTTTGCTTTGGCTTTTTCACCATAGAGAGAGAAAAATAGCTTATGAAAAAAAGATGTTGGGTCCCACTTTTTTTAATTGAAATACTATTTTGGTCCTTATTATAAATCTTTATAGATGAAAAATTTTGTCCTGAATATAAATTCACTTAAAAGCTAATAATCATGATGGTACTCTGAGGGCCCGTTTGGTACACTGGAATTGATTTTGATAGATATGGATATTAAAATGGAAATGGATATGGATATGAAAATTGAATTTAAAAATGTGTTTGGTATGTAAATGGAATTCAGATATTATTTTTATTTAATATTTATATTTAAAATATGAAATTACTAATATACCCTCATCCAAAAAAACCTACCAGCGCCTCAAACATTCAAACCACAGTTCACCACCCTCAACCACTATCTAAAATTATAGCCCTTAGCAGGAAAATCATTAAAACTCAAATAAAAAAGAGAGTGCTTTGCTTGAAAATATGAAGGAGAATTGAAAAAATAAAAAAAGAAGTTGCAGATCTGGAGTTGTAGATGGTGAACGGAGACGAAGTGGAGAAGACGAGCTTCCATCCACAATCACAGTACAACTTTGGTCGTGAATACAGAAAGGACGAGCCATGAGATTTGATGGGGTTAGTCGTGGGTTGCCACTGTGTTGCTCATGGTCGCCATCACCGTCATCGGTGAAAAAGCAGAGGTGCTGGTAAGGGAGGAGGGGTCGTCGTTGTCGCTGGAGTGAGGAGGGGTTGCCGCTGTCGTTGGAGTGAGGAGACTAATTGAGGGAAATGTGGAGGTGGAATTACAAATCTTAGCTTCTAGGATGGAATTCATTTGGGTGGAATTGGCTAATTTGGCTTCCATGTGGAATTGGAATTGAGAGCCAATTACATCATACCAAACAAACCCCTTCATGGAATTGAGACCCAATTCTATTTCCACCTCCTCCAATTCCAGCGTACCAAACGGGCCCTGATTTATGTCCTTAAGAAATTTAATTGGTGTGAATTACTTGTAACTTTTAGTTTGATCAGGGAAACCACATAAAATGAATTGCTGATGAAGGTTACAGATTTATTCAAAAGGAAGAAACTTATAATATTGTAGCTACTTTGATCTTCCAATATGTTAGTTTCAAATATTTTCATTCTTTACATTTTTTCCTGGTTGCTTGAATGATTTTTTATATAAAAATCTTAACAATATTATGATTTTGGTCGTTCTCACCAATTAAATTTTCAGGGGACTTTCCCCCCCCCCCCCCCCCATTTTTCCTAAAAAAAAGTAGTTTAGTATTGCAAATTTTTCCCAATAATACATTACCTATACATATTTTTATAAACTTTATGTCTTTTTCAATATTTTACCTTTAAACTTCCTTTTCCATTAATCATCCAAACAAATTTATATATTTTCCACAATACATATACATATAATATATATATATATATGTATTATTTAATAATGTTCTCATCCTTTTCAATCATTTTCTACCTAAACTTGCTTTTCAAAATAATCATTCAAACAAATTTTGGTTTCAGATAAACCACTTATATTATCATCAATCCAAATATAAATCACAATATATACAATATACAGCGTGTTTGTTTCACCGTTTCAGAGGCCAATCGGACGTTTGGGTGCTCTAATCGCGTGTGAACAGTGATTTATTCATTTTAGTGCATTTGGTTGGGCGATGAGCTTTAAGGAAAAAGTTAAAAAAAAGTCCCAATCCTGATAAGCTCAGGATTGGAGCTTAAAATTGCTTAGAAATGAACCCCACACGATGGCTTCTGTTTTGAGGATCTCTGAAGATCAATAAGGTACTCAAAATCACGTCTAATCACAAAACTTCTTTTAAGAAAAATGTTCTAAATAATTTTCTCTTTCTTTAGA
Source organism: Inga oerstediana (assembly GCA_963210345.1). NCBI lineage: Eukaryota > Viridiplantae > Streptophyta > Magnoliopsida > Fabales > Fabaceae > Inga > Inga oerstediana. The sequence goes on along the minus strand of OY723408.1, from coordinate 23,772,523 downwards.
TAGTAATCTTCTGTTAATTAGAGAATACTTTAGGATAAGAGTTTAGGCAAGTTTTGAGTTTTGTCAATATATAATTGTAAAAATGTAGAGAATAATTAATAATTAATTTTAATCAGTTTAGATTTATTATTTAGTTGTTTTATGATTTTATAATCATTTTTTTATAAAAGTCACTTATGCAAAAACCAAACCAAACATCATTCACTTTTACATAAGTCACTTATCCAATCGCTAATCAAAACATTCATATTTTACCCAAGCTTACTTTTTTCCAATTTTAAGATTTCATAAGTCAAAGTAAAAATAAGTCACTTATCCAATCGTCAATCCAAACATACCCATAATTTTTACCCAATCTTAAATTTATAAAAATCAAATTATAAAAAAGCTACTTTTATCACCTCTATTTCAAATATTTAATGGTTCTACCACAAAAACTGTAAAGTATAATAACTTCTAGTAACGCCATGTGACCTAAATGGATATCCATTACTTGACAGTGTGATTAAAGTGATGGGCAAAAAAAAAAAAAAAAACCAAGAGTGATTAAAGAAATATTATGGAGAAAGATGAACAATCATATATTATTCATAGAAGAGCAATATGCTCATAAAACCATTGGAACCCACATGAGTTTACAACTAATCATTCTTCACTTAAGGATGATGAACCAACAACCCTAAACTCAATAGATTATGAAGTAGATCAAGTTACTCTCCTCTTAGAGAGAGACTCCTCGTTCTTTCTTTCATTTGGTGGATATCAATATCCGCTCACACACTTAACCTACAAAGTAAAACTATTTATATAGAGCTTTAGGATCATCCAATAACTAGATAATTGACACTAATAATCCTGACTAATTCAACATTCTAACCATCATCGTGTTGGATTTGATACTGACGGCTCAATAAATAACGTGGCAAGCTTCACGTGGTGGCCTTCTAACAGAAAATAGTTATTGCGTCTCAAAAAAAAAAAAGGCGCGTTGCCTCCTCAAACTTCTGCAGAGCTACTTGGCCTTTTACTGGGATTCAAATATGCAGTGTCTGTTTGGATTAGCGATGGAGAATGAGCTTTTTTTATAGATGGGTTTTTAAAAAAGTCATATAAAAAAAAAAGAGCTTTGTAGATATGATTTGTGTTTGGATTAATGGTGTCAGAAGTGCCTTTTTTTTCATAAAAGTTTAGAGAAGTAACTTGGATGAGCTTCTCATAAAAGCTCCATTTGTTTCATAAGCCCAGCCATCCCAAAAGCTTTTCCAAATACATCAAATAAACTTTTAGAGCTTTTAACCCCCAGATGGACTTCTTTGGACCCAAACGAGTTCCCAAACTAGCCCGTAAGCAACATGGGCTTAACAAGGTTCTTTGCTACTCTAATTCCTTTTTCTTTTCCTTTTTTTTTTTTTTTTTTTGACCTGAGGCTACTCTAATTCCTAGTTCAAAAATTGATGAAGTCACGAGTATAATATATTCATATTTTGGATTTTTAACACCGCGAGAGGCTATTATTTGTTCAAACTACCTTGCGAAAAAGGGCTGACCACTTGATTGAAGAGACTGATGATTTTGCAACATCCTCATCCAGCGGCTAATATTCATGATCTTTTGTTGGACTTTGGATCCAAATATGTTCTTGATGGGTCGAACGAAAGAAAAACCCCGAATCAAATCAGAAAATAATATCTCAACATTTATGACTGGCTGAGAAAATAATTCTTATTAATGTGTGATTCGTCAACTCTAATTATTGATTTGTTCATGAATAAAAAAATCACCAATGACGAAATCAATCAGGCATTGATTTGCCTAATTATGGCTGGAAGGGCAAGCTCATCGATCATAACACTATAAATAGAGGTTGCCCCTTATGCAGTTGAAGCCTCTTGCAATCTCTCATATTTCTTTGTTCTGGTGCACGACTCAAGTAATTTGATCACTGCGTGAGTTCTACTTACATGAATCCGATCTGACTCAAGTACGCATCTCACTTCCTCTCTATATATAATTCTACCATCTTTCTTAGGTCGCAGTTCACTTGTTATTTGATTTTTCTGATTGTTGTAATTTTCAAGTTTTTAACTTGCACTTTCGATTTAAAAACCGGAAAAAAAACAACGTAAAGGCGAGAATGAACTTTATAGGTGACAAATAAAAAGTGGCAATTACCAAATAACTTGAAAACCTTGGCATAATTTGCATAAATAGGCATGGTTCGTAAAAGGAGAATGACAATTGAGCGGTGTATAAGAAAATTAATACTCCCTCCCATTTTAAATATGAGACAAAGTTAACTTTTCAATAAAGATTAAAAAAGTTAAATAAGTTACTTAATCATATTATATGTTGTATATCTTTATATTATATATCAATTTATAAGTTATACAAAATAGTTTGGAGAAAAAATGACAAATAAAAATATTTTAAAATAATTTAATTAGTTTTCTTAATATCTCTAAAAAAATCAACTCTATCTTATATTTAGGATCGGAGGGAGTATAAAATATAAGTATTTAAAATTTAAAATATAAATATAAAAGTCTGATTTGTAAATTTTAAAGTATTAATTATAAACTACCCCTCATTTTACCCTTAATATTTTAATACCATTGTTGATATTTACGATTTGCCATTATTTAATTTTAGTATTATGGTTTAAATAAAGGTGAGAAAATGAGCTAGTATTTGATGACTCGGGCCCGTTTATCTAAAACACCCATAAAGCTAAAGCCCAGCTCTCTAACTTGCAGGCTCGGCCTAGTTTTAAATAAATAAGTGAAAAACAAAATATTTCATAAAATTTGTAATTCAAATGATAAACATTAACAAACTAAAGTGTCAAACTAAGTACAATTCACTAAAAACAAAATCAAATCAAACCACCTGTACTTAGTAGAATAATTATCTATGATCACATAACTATTTTGGATTTTTCTGTACCGTGTTTAATCATATAATTTATAAATAACTAAAAAAATTCAAAATAAATATTAGCTAAAAAATTGAACAAATATAACCATCCTTTAAATGGTTAAAACATACCTCAAATAAAATAAAAAAAATATCATGCGAGCTTAAATAGGGCGGCCCTTAATGGGCTCAAACATAAAAGGGTTGGGCATAAAAACCCGATTGCTTAGAATCATATTATTTTGAAAGTCTAACCCTAAATTTAAACAAGTTTAAACATGCTAGCTCGACAGGTTCAATCTATTTTTTCAACTCTAGTTTCAAAACATGAGTTTTGGTTTTTAAAATTTATTTCAATTTAAAACATTGATCACTATAATATCTAGAGTTGGCGTGTCTAGTTTCAAATATAGTTTATAATGATGAATTTTGATTTCTAAAATTTATTTTTATTTAAAACGTTGATCCTCTTAATTTAATAAGGATCTGGAGTTGGGGCAACTGTTATAAGTTTGCTTATGAATCTATTTTAATTAAAGGGTCCAATGATTTGGGGGGGAAAAAAATTTAGGAATCAAAATTTTAGGAATCAACTGTGATAAAAAAAAATTAGGAATCAAAACTAAAACTAATAATTTAAAATTATATAAACATAAACTAAATGGTGGGCAAACAATAAAAATCAACGATATTAACCCAAATCTTTTTACAAGATTTTAATTCTCATTTTCCTTTTAAAAAGGTGTGCCAAATTTACGATGGCAGCCCTTTTCTTGATGAGAGAGAATGAAAACTCAATCAAAATCAATTAGTTCAGAAATTTGATGAAGTAACAGCAAAAAAGACTGAGAAAAATGTTAATGCAAAAGAAAGCAGTCCAAGTCAACGAAATGATTGAATTGAGGTTCAAATAAAAGTTTCACCGACCATGACTTTTCATTCATAGCTATTTACGTTAATGAAGCTTCGTGGAACCCTCTTCTTCTAATCTCTTCCACATCGATCCTTTTTCAACATGACTCAGACGTAGTCTCTCTTATCCTTACATGAATTTCATCACCAAATTAAAATAATTACTACTACTATATTCCCTTCTTTATTATCGTCACTTTGGATTCAGAGCGATTTCGCAGTTCGAGCCTGCGATCTGTTCTTCTTCTTCTGGTCTTGGATCTATTTTTCTGTGTTCTGCGTCATTATGCTTCGTTTGCTTCGCTTTCACTCTCAGTTTCTCGGTCGCTGCGGAATCTCCGAGAAGGTGCATGACTTTGAAAATTAGAATCATTTCTAAGGGTATTTTGGGTAATTCGACCTTATCGGTCTGCTATTTAACGACGTGTACTACTCGCTTCTTGGCTTTTTTGACCTGAAACTAACCTCTTCGCTTAACTGCTGGGTTACGTTTGTGTTTTTTCAGCGAGGCTTCAGGATGGCTGCTTCTCTCCCTGTCCCAGGTACAACGAAATTTCGTTTATAGATAATACATATGACTTTGTCAAATTCTATATATATATATATATATATATATGATAATAATTGTTAGGGTAGTTAGATAAAAAAGGAAATTTCGTTTATAGATAATACATATGACTTTTTCAAATTCTATATATATATATATATATGATAATAATTGTTAGGGTAGTTAAATAAAAAAGGAAAGTTAAAAGAAAAGGTAAAGTAGAAATAATGATAACGTGTCTTGTTTGTTGTTGTCTATAAAACAACAAGGCAAGGAGTGAGCATATTGCTGCCATGTTGTTCTAAATATGGTCAAATCTACAGCTGGTAATGTTTTATGGTCATAATGCTATATTGCTTGTGATGATTAAAAAAATACAAGAGTAGAATGCTGACCACCTTCTGAGTTAAACGCATCTCCCTCTATTTTAAAAATATATGTTTAGGTCTAAATTATTAACTTTGTTAGAAATATGCTAAAAAGATTCTAAAAATATATTTGTTTAATTAAAATTTATATTAAAATAAATTTTAATTACTATTTTACCCTTTACCCTATCAAATCCCTAATTCATTAAAAAAATTGACAGCAGCAACAATGAAGAGAAAAAGTTAGTGGTTTTTTCTTCCTTTAAATGCCCGTAAATATGGCTTTCTTTTAAATTATTTTGTATGATCTAGAGCTTTCTTTTTATCTTCCTTATTTTTTTCAAGTAGTTATTTGGTTAATATTTATAAATGTTTGTAGCAAAAAGATGTATTTAAAAATTAAAAATTTAAATTATTTATATAATATCTTTAACTTATATTATTTATGCTAAATGATAATAAAAAATGTGTTTCAAACATGTTTTTATCCATTTAAAAAAGAAAAATAAATACGTTTCAAGAAATATGATTAAAAAAATTATAATTTTAAAAATAAAATCAAGATTTATTTTTTGAATGTATACTTTTTTTTGGCAAATATAAATGTTTAAATAATTATTTTTTTAAATAGGGGTTTGGTCAAAAAAAAAATTTGGGAGTCAAATTTAAAGGTGCACTAATAGTTAGATGGATGGGAAAAAAATATTAAAAATATAAGAAAGATTTATGTGATATATATTTTAATTCTAAGCCAGGTTTATGTGTTTTTATAAAGGGGAGGTGAGTATTTCACTCAAAATATAATGAATGCAAGAGGAGATGTATATTAACCTTAAGTAGTACTGAAATTAAGTTTTTGTAAAATGACTTAATTATAAAAAAAATTAATCATTTAATCCTTATAATTTGAACGAGCTTGCATTTTAGTGTTGATAATTCAGCTCATTGCGACCCAGTCTTTATAGTTTCCTAATTTTTATGAAAAATTTGAGTCTCTCATGAAACTCATCCCATGTTGTGCTAAGCAGGAGAAAATTTGCTTATTTGGCGTCCTTATTCTCAGGGCATGTCAGATTCTCTCTCCTCCCTTCTGTTCCTCAACAACACGCTTTATTAGAGATGAGCAAAAACCCAATGGTCCGGTTTGATTTGGTCTGACCCGAGCTGGTCCGCTCTGGTTTGGTCCAATCCAAATAATCAATATAATGAAATCGAACTAAATTAGATTAGATTGACTGGTCGGGTTGGACTAGGTTCTAGACCAGGGGACCAAACCATCTAGACTTGTCCAATCTGGTTTAGGTCAATTTCTTAAAAAATATTTTTATAATTTAGATGTTATTTTTTATTTAATGTTGTTAGAGTTTTTTTAAGGATTTATAATCAATTTTTATTTTTTATGATGCTTTTTATACAATTATATGTATTTTTATTATCTTAATTATATTTATCATGTTTAAATCTTTTTTCTCAACATATTTTTTTTATTGTTGTTGGATATTCTTATAGATTTATGATGTTTTAATTTTTGGTGACATATTTTATATTATTATAGGTATTTTTGTGGTCCTAATTGTGTTTAATAGGTTCAAATTTTGTCTTCCAAAGAGGAAAAAATAAATATAAAAAATATTAAATTTAAGTCTTAGACTACTACCTGGATCAGTTCAGGTAATCCACCAGACCCGGTCTAGTCCAACCCGACCTCGGGTTGGTGTTGGACCAGACTAGACCACAGACTATTTTATGTAACCCAAGATCTTCTCAATCAAATCCAGTCCAATTCAGTCCATGCTCATCCCTACGCTTTATTCTTCCTCCACCTCCTTGCTTTTCCCCCCTCTTCTCAGCCACACTCTTTTGGCAGTTGCATTGATCCTTAGGCACGCGCGGTCTTCGCTAAATAACGATAGAAAGGAGGTGGAGAAGTGTGGCCAGGATGAGGGGGGAAGTTGCAAGGAGGTTGAGAAGAAGAAAGCTACGGCAAAGAGAGAGGAGGGAGGTGAGAGAATTTGACAAGTCTTAATAATAAGTTTGTTTGAAATAACAATTCAAACAATTAAAAACAGTTTTTTAATCATAATTTACAGTATACGAAGTAAATATATGAGAGAAGTTTTGTCTCGATTTATGTCAACATCACTTATAAGCTACAAATAAGCTATCCCAAATAAGTTTTAATTAAAATGCCAAATAAGCAAATTTTCTCTTGATTTGTGTGAATAAGTAAGAAGAGACTTGGATTTTTTATAAAATGTAGGAAATTAATATGGATTGAGTCACTAGCCCAGTCAAATTATAAGGACTAAATAATTAATTTTTTTTATTATAAATAAAATTAGTTGTGACTATTTTAAGTATTATTTAACAAGTTACATTTATTACTTATTAAAATGTTGTTGTCATTAAATTACATTGAAATTAGTTGTTCTATCTTAATTATTGTTGTAGCTTAATAAGTTAAAGTTGTTGTTTATTCCGTAATTAGGCTATTAAAAAAATAATTTCAAACCAATTTTTAAGGACTTCACATGGATTAGATTATTTAGACATTTTGATTTGAGATTCACATGTATGCATATCACACAGATAACAGGATTATGCTTAACATTTTCCATGTTACTTCCGGTTACTTTACTTTCCTAACAAAACATGTGTAGCTGTCACTAGTCAAGGGTATTTTGATAATTTTTCACAAAATAGTTTCAAACAAGTTTTTAGAGACTTTATGATGATTGGATTATAAGATATTTTGATTGAAAATTCTCATATGTATGAGAAATTCTTGTATATGAACTTGGTTTACCTTGTCATTTATGATTTAACCAATTAAAATATAACAACTCATGAGCTGATTTATCACATCCTAAATATTAGCTAGCATATTAATAGAATTGAAAGACTTCACAATATTCACTTTTTTCATTACTTGTGAAATCTTAATTAAAAGAATCATATTTTTAAAGAAAAATAAAAATATGAAATATATGAAGAGCCAACTAGGATTAATGTTAATTGAGTTGTTATATTTTAAATAATTAGAACACAAATGACGTGGCAAACCAAATTCACATAAAAATTTCTTCATATGTATAGCATACATACAACAAGATTATTCACAACATTATTTTCCATGCTACTTCCTTATCCATTACTTTACCCAACAAACCATTCTTGGATCTATTTATTATTTTAATATTGAAAAATTTCTAAAATAAATCTCCCATGCAAAATTTATTGTCCAAAAATACTTAATTTGGTTAAGGACTCAAGTGCAATGGTGCAACCTATCTTTGGTAGCTAGTGCAATTCTTCTTTCGTAGTGCATAACATCAACCTGATGCAAAACGAGATGGATTACTATTTGTAAATACATGAAGATATATTGTGTACAACTAAAAAAGATTAGCATATTCTCAAGAATTTGGGTCCTTAAATACTTTTCGATAATGTATTTTACAATGAGAGATTTTTCTTTAATTTTAAATTTATAAAATTAAGTGTTAAAAATAAAATATTATATAAAATTAAAGGACTAAAGATATATTTTTGGTTGTTAAATAATATCTCATACAAATTCACATTTTTAATATTTTTACATTTTGAATCTTTTACCATTTTTTCTTGTAGGAAAGATCCTATCCTTCTTCCTTGAAATTATTCAGTAGCTTCCCTCTTGTTTAGAATTCCAACTCCTTTAAACTATAAAACCTCCCCTTTCTGCTCACAAATTCATTCTCTCTTTTGTTTTTGACTTTTTTGCAGATTCCATTGAAATGGATTCAAAAATGCGTTCGCCTGATTTCTACCAAAACGTCGTCGTGATGAGACATGGTGAGCGCATGGATAACTTCGAGCCTTTGTGGTCCTCCACTGCGGCTCGACCGTGGGACCCACCCTTGTTTCGGGATGGTTGGGTCCGGGCGCTAGAAACGGGTCGGACCCTCCAAAGAACTCTCGGGTTCCCCATCCATCGGGTCTTCGTCTCCCCTTTCCTTCGCTGCGTTCAGACTGCTTCCGAAGTCGTCACTGCTCTCTGTGCCGTCCACGACGATCCCAATGCCCTCTCCAGCGATGCCATACCCTTCGATCCGTCCAAAGTCAAGGTTTGATTGATTTTATTTCATAAATATCTTAAAATCTGTTTCATTTCAAAAATTTTCTTTGGCACAAACGAAATTTCGAATGTCTAGTCGAGCATTTTTTTTTTCTCCGAAATAGTTTATTGTCAGAAATGGACATTATAAGAATGGTGTCTGATGTTACCCTAAATAATTTGTTTGATTTGTGTATATGTAATTTTTGAATGATGCCGATGCATCAGATTTGGTTTACTGGCGAAAATTTGGAGTTACCAAGGGAAAAGAAAGATGTCTGTATAATATATGGAGAAGAGTTTTAGCTGAGATTTATGTACTAAGCTGAAAAATATTTCTCTCATGCACCAACTTGTGCAGGTATCGATTGAATATGGACTATGTGAGATGATGAACAGTAGAGGAATTAGACCTGGGGTGGCTCCAAAAGATGGAAATTTTAGCATGGATATATCAAAGTGTGAAGCCTTGCTCCCTGCGGGAACATTAGATGATAAAGCAGAAAGATTGTATAAAGAGGTAGAGAGCAATAGTTATCTCTTTTTTTGTTGTAGATATGTTGGCTAGAGAAAAGAACCAAAAAAAGAAAAAACCAGAGAGAGAGAGAGAGAGATGGGTAGGAATGGGACTTTCTGCCCACTGTTTGATGTGCGGAATGGAACTGAACATAAAAAAGGAATGGAATGAACAAAAGGAATTTTTTAAATGTGAAATGTCATATGTGTTCTTAAATAAAAATTACTAAAAAAAGAAATAAGTACTATTGTTGAATAATGATTCCAGAAATGATTCATGCGATGAAAACAAATCATTTTCCCTAGTGCCTTCTTCCAATATCTCTATTTCTATTCTTACTTTTTTCCCCTTCAAGGGTTTCTTACTATTCTCTTCTGTCATAATTATAAGACTGAGTTAATTTTTTTTGGAGAAATTAAGGAAGTTAATTAAATTATTTTAGAGTGTTTATATTTTTAATATCCTTAGATTATATATTAGTTTATTAGTCAAATTAATTAGTTTAGAGGCAAAAATAAAAATAAAAATACTCTAAAGTAATTTAACTGACTTCCTTAATTTCTCCAAAAAAATCAATTTTACTTTATAATTAGGACCGGAGGAAGTAATATAAAGATGTAGTTTGCTGATGAAAACCATATTTACTGATAAACTGCAGTTGCCAAAGTGGGAAGAGCCTGTTTTGAGCACGAGGGCTAGATATGAGAAAGTATTCAAGGACCTTGCCGATAAATATCCTACTGAGAACTTGTTGCTCATCACACATGGTAACATACTTCTCTTCATTACTTTGACAGATTTTTGGATTCCTTGAAGGATTAAATCAGATCTTTTCTGAGCCTCTATCTTGTGAGATTATAGCTGTTGAATAATTGAATCCATCAAACAACTCAGAAAAGAGGGGGGAAATATCAGATCGAAAACACATAATTTCACTTGGTTTTTATCTAAGATGCAGGGATACTCTATTTGACTGAAACAGTGTGTTTTGATGGTCAAAGCATGCACCTTGCACTTAAATCATAAAGCACCATTGCCCCAACTGAAATGCTTATTTATTATCTTATTTTTTGCCCCAAGCGAAGATCCCATTTGAGAAAGCTATCATTCTTTCTAACAAAGACACCTTTTGGCTCAGAGTACCAGTTTTTCGGTTATTTTTCATATAGTAAAATACTGACTACCTCAAGGTCTAGCTGGAAAAGATGAATTTCCCTTTCTTACCTTATAATGCTTTTTGAGATTATGCCTGACAAAATTGGTCATCAAGTTTTAAGCTAGTTTAAGCAAGTCAAAAGGGTAAATTTGGCTGTCAAATGCACAAAATTCTATTGGTTTGTTGCACACATCAATTGCAAAACTTTATTGTGGAAAGGGATTGAAATTAAAGATTGCATTTTGAGTAAATTCTCATGTCTTGTAACGAATATGTCAGACACAAAAATAAATTCAGTTTAATTGCACTTTTAGTTCTATTTTAGTAGAGATGCTAATATTTTGTCATCTAGTTTCTATTACAGTTTAGTTCATAATTTGATTACATTGATGTTTCTCCTCAACTATCTTATTAGAATTCTTAATTGTTTACTTGAATATCAATTTTATAATGCTTCGTTCTTTTCGGAAGTGTATGTACAAACTATGAAGTAAATGAATTGTATCTGGATTGCAGGGGAAGGAGTTCAAGTGGCTCTTTCTGCATTCAAAAAAGATGCACAAGTGGCTAATATAGAGTATTGTGCTCATGTGAAACTAAGGCGTCCTGTTTTCCAGAAAGACCGGTCACTTACTGCTGGGGAGTTCAAGGTGCTTAATCGTTCTGGTGAATCTGGCGTCACTTTCTCTCTACCAAATTCTTCCATTAATCACAGTGATGAAGCTTGATAATGATTCTCTATTGGAATCTGAGAATTTTATATTAGTACAAATTTAGAATCCTCCTAAGTGATTTCTTCAATGTGGAAAGTGGGTGCTGTTTTAAATCAGGAAGCCAAAAACAAATGGCATTCTTCATTCATTTGAATCTTCTATCTCCATTCATGTTTTGTGCAATGTATAATTTTTCTGATCTCAATGATATTGGAAGAAGAAAATGGTTGCTAATCTTGCAAAGTTTTTTTGTTCCTTTCAATTGTCCAGATCTTATTTGAACGTTTTATATTTTTTTTTAATTTTAAATTAAGATAATCAGTTCCAATTTTTAGTTGGAAAGTTATACTTCGTTTGTGTTTGAATTATTATCAATATATGTGCATATCAAAATAAAAAAAAAATCATTCCATGATAGTTGCCGTCAAAAGTTATATTATAAATGATTTAGTCAACTAAAATACTGATGAAATTTAAAACATACAGTAATCTTAAATCACGCAAAAATAAAGAATTTCAAACACAAGAGTAACTTCGATTAAGAACAATATTCCAAATGATTCCGTCCATTTTCAGACAAATTGTTCAATTCAATCAAGAACATCAACAAAGACAACACAAACCTCCCTATTTTGCAGTCAATCCTACAATGACACCTAAACACTGCATACATAAATATGTAACTAACTAGACATAAAATGTGCAATGTGTATGCTTTTGCGAGTGTAAATAAGTACAAGAATGCGCATAGGTACACACAATCTTCCGGAAAATCACAGCTCTGATGATGATGGTGGGCTTGGAGGTGGCTGAAGATGATCAAACATATCATCTGGAAAATCATCAAAGAAGCTTTCAGGGTTTGTGGGGTTGTTACCATTTGAATCCCTTTTCCCAATTCTGCAACTTCCTGATAGATCATAGAAATTTGGAAACCCTAAAAAGGGAATCTGTGTTCCTATTCCAAGTTCTGATGCATCACCAACCAAAGGGTCTCCTCCGAAACCTAATTCATCAATGAAACCAGCAGGGTCATTAGCTCTGGCCAAGAAGAGATCTTGACTTTCCATTGAGAATGGGAAAATCTGAGGGAAACCAATTCCTGAGCTTATGATGTCGGTGCTTATGTAGCTCTCGAACGGTGTCGTCGAAAACTCTTCTTTGATCAAAGTGACTGTGTCAGAACAACTCGTCGAGGGGTTGGTGGTGGTGGAGTTCATGAGATCAGGCAATGGCACCATCTTTATGACCTCTGAATTCTCAGTAAAGGATGATGATGATGAGCGTTGCTGATGAGCCTTTGATGAAGATCCTTCCTCAGATGAAGAACTAAACTTAGGAGCCTACAACCAAATCAATAAAAAAAATAGTCTCATGCAAATATAAGGAAACTTAACCAATATATAGTCATTTACAATATACATTTGTCCATTTTCAGGGCAAGTAACTTATGGAGATGGGCATAATTAAGACACTCTAAGAATAATTAAGAAGACAGATAGTGACCCAAACAGATAAATTGATGTGAGTCACTCAAATTTCTAGTCCACTTTCATTATAAATATATATATATATATATGTATATATATCAGTTTTAACACCATAGTCATGATGACCATGAAGTGGTAATGTTTTTAAGAAAGGAGTTTATATCATATCTGATATATGTCTGCATTGAATAATTCCTGGCTTGAATAAAAATAAAGCAAAAGAAGAGAACCAGAATTGAAGTCCAGTATTAAAATAAATGGGGGGAAAAGATTGGAAGAAAAAAGGAATTGCTGCAAGAAACCGCAAACACTTAATCTTTTAACTTACATGGAAAATTTAAATCACACATCGATGGAATAAGAAATTGACTGTAATACATGATTCTAAAGTATCAAACTTGGATTAAAAACCCGAAAAGAAAAAATTCCTCAATTACCTCCAGAGGGGGAATATTGTGGAAACAGGGGACTTTATTTTTGTTCCTGTTGGATTTTGATTTGGATGATGATGGTGGTGAGGAATGTAGAATCCTAGCGATCCTTTTTTGCCTACTACTCCAAAAATTCTTAACATCATTATCTGTTCTTCCTGGCAAATAAGACGCAATCTTTGCCCATTTGTTCCCAAATTGTGCCTGCATCTCAATCACCACCCTCTCTTCATCCAGCGAAAATTTGCACCCACTAATTCGAAAAAACAAAAACAACAAAGTCCCATCAAATAATTTCAACTATAGGCTTAAGTACCAAAATCAAAATCATCCCAGCAACAACATAGAACAACACTCAAACAGAACTTTCATCAAACACCAAATCGACAAAAGAAGGTATATAGAGAAGAGGAACGAGTAATACTTCTTGAGATTTGGACGAAGCTTATTGACCCAACGGAGACGGCAAGATTTTCCGGTGCGTTGAAGAAGGCCCTTGGATCGAATGGAGCTCCAGTCTCTGGGGCCATACTTGTTGACATGGCTTAGAAGCACTTCGTCTTCGTCGGCTTTCCATGGCCCTTTCGTTATAGGCCCTTGATCCTTCTTCTTCACTTGCATTTCTCTCTGCAAATCTCTCTGTCTCTGCGTGAACAATGTCTGTGTTTCTGTGTGTGAGTGTGTTTTGTATTCTCTGTCGAGTTCTATGTGACGGTTTAGGCGGTTATTCCCATTTCCCTCCCATTACCAAGCCCACGTTCCTGAAGTATCGTGTTTCAAAACGATTGTGGAATGACCAAATTGACCCTCGCCAAGCTCAGCGAGTGCTAGGAAACATAGGATTTAGGGCTGATTTGTTACTGATTGGGCCGTAGAGTCCAACTCCTTTTTGGGAAAAGTTGGTAATTGCTCCCTTTGTTCTTCACAAAAAAAGAATTTTTTTAGATATAACTTGTTTGTATTTATGAAATACACTAATAGCATCTCTAAAATTTTTAGTACATTTTCACCATTAATTATTGGTTAATTCCAGTACATTAATTATCCACTCATCCACCCCTCTCCATAAATAAAGGTGTTTTTTGAAAAAAATTGGTAACATTTTTTTACATATTTATTATCTTTAATTAATTTTATCTAAATTTTTTATAGAATTATGAATTTATTTGTATCTTATAAAAGCTTAAAAAGGACCGAAAAGATTATTACTTTTAGTAAAAAATAAATTTCTTTTGTTAAAAAAAGAATCAGTTTCTTTTTGCGTAAGAAAATTTACTACTCTGATCCTATTTATAAGTCTATTTTAATTAAATCTCACATACCAAAAGAGAGGTAATTAACTCAATGATTATGGGGTAAATTTGCAACTATGCCCTCATTTATGAATGAGTATTTTTCAACTCTTTCTTTTCTATCTATCTTTAAATTATTTTTTCATTAGTATAATAAATAGGGGTAACATTTTCACAATCTCATTTACTACATTGAAACTGGACTTATAAATAGGATCAAATTTTTTTATCAAAAATGATTATAAATAGGATCAGAGTGGTATTATATTAGCTAACATCTCATTTTATTCATTTGCACTTGGAAATTTTTAATTTTATTTGTAATTAAGTCTTCACAAATAAAATATTTCTCATAAATCTAAGCTACTGTACCAAATACCCATTTATATTTTAAATTGGATCTTCTTTGTGAGAATGGCCCTTCAATTAGAGCTGGGAATACGGGCCAGCCCTCGGGTTGCGGGCTAGCCCGCATCAACCCGCGGCCTGCACTTCTGCAGGCTGGCAAAATGCCAACCCTAACCCGTAGTGTGCGGGTTGCGGGCTAGCCCGCGGGCCCGTATTTTCTTTTTGAAAAAAAAAAATTATTTTTTAAAGAGGATTGAAAATATGAGACATAATATATGAGTTATTAAATTTACCTTCCTAGCATCAATCATTTTTCTTATAAAAATTTAAAAACATAATATATCAATCATTTTTCTTATAAAAATTTAAAAACATAATATACAATTCAAGAGATAAAATTATTAAATTTTTCGAAATTTATAAACAAAGAATAAACTCATTCTCAAGCAAACAAGATATAATAATTTTGTTTAAAGAAAAAGGGAAGAGGCTAAGATTTTTTATTTTTGGATTAGGAGGTACCAAGATAAGAGTGGAAAACTTATAAGTTTTGTAAAATTGTTATATGTAAAAAAAAATAAAAAATTTTGCAGGCTAACCTGCATCAACCCGCGGCCTATGTGGTGCGAGCCTATGCGGCTCACATTTTTACAGCTTGGGATTTTCCCAACCCTAACCGGTCAAAACCCGCGGGCTCGCGGGTTGAGCCCGCAGGTTTGACCCATATTACTGGCTCTACCTTCAATCCAACACCCTTCCACCCCCAATATAAAATGCAAACAACATGATGCCAAGTAGAAAAAGCGTCACCTCCACGTCACCTTGGGGAAAAATATTAGAGGGATTCTAACAATTATAAAGGTTGCGAGTTTGAGCTGATTCGTGACAAGGAGTAAATTTGGATCATAAATTTTTAGGAATATATGAATTTACCTCTCTCAATAAATATATTAAGCCTGTATTGTTACTCTCCTCACCCTTTTTATTTGATCAAACAAGAACAGAACTGCTTACATCAGCGTTGGAGACAAAAAAAAAATGCCCCTAAAATAGTTTCCCAAACGAATAAATCTCTTGGTTGCCTACTTTTTTGTTCAAAAAGAATAGAAAAAAAATACAAGAAATACTATTTGAACTTCAAAATCCCAAATTAATCTTATTGCTTATAAAATTATATATATTAATAGAGTTGGTAATTCAGACCCACCACAACCAGCAGGCTAAGTAGGACGGGCCTGTGCAAGGCGAGCTGGCATTTTGCGAGCTCAAGCTTGCCTAGGCAGGTTGGCTGGTTAGTCTGCCAACTTGCTAACTAATTTTTTTTTAAAAAAAAAACTTGTCACTATTTTTTGTAACTCTCTCCCCTGCTTTATCTTTCACCTACTTACATCACAATCCCTTTTGTATATTGGTATCAGGCAAACATTTTCACTCTCACGTCTCTCTCTTTTTCATCCATTCATATTATAAAAACATATAAACACCTCTATTTTTAATTTAATAATAGTAGAATAAATAAATATAATATAAAAATAAAAATGAACAAAAAATGTATGATAAAAGGCATCAAGTAGGAGTTAAACACACCATCAAAAGAAAAGAAAGTGTACTTGGCTTTTTTGTGTTAAGCGAATTTAGAAAAAAATATAAAAATATTTTTAAACGGGCCAGCTCGCAGTAGCTCACGGGCTTAACAAGAGTGGGCATGCACAACCCGCTTATCACCACTTTTGGTGGGCTAGCTGGTTGGCTAGCTAGTTGGCGAAGAGACTCCAACCCGAATTATCAGCTCTAAATATTAACTATAAACGTATAATAATTTACAACTCATTTTAGTAGAAAATTACTAAATATAATATTTTAAAGTTCAAATGGTATTTTCTTATCTTTTTTTTTTTTTTTTTAAGTTAGATACTATCACAACTTCATATAAAGTTTGAAAACTATAAAAGAGAAGGGACCCTTCCATTCCATGGCGGTAAATACATATAATCTTCCCAACTTTTCCTTCGCTTTTGAAATTATGACAGACTACCATTGGCCTACGTATCTCTTCTCTGATATAATCAGTTTGAAGAAGGATGAACAAAGATTCACATCATCAGGGGTTAGCATCCCTAAAAAATATGAACTCCTAGGATCTTGTCAAAGGAAACGTAGCCATGCAAGATAAGATATTCCCAGTGTCCTTACCCTCCTCCATGGGTCCCCAGGCAAGGGAAGGTTGGGTTGCCCCTGACAGAGCGTCATTCAGGAAAATTGGGGAAAAGTCTCATTGAAAATTTTATCAGTGAGAATGACCTAATAAATTTTTAGACACAAACTGCAAATTTTGAACACATAGAATACCGATACTCTGATTTAAATCATTCTCACCAATAAAAATTTCAATGGGGACTTATCCCCAAAATTTCAGCATCTCTGAAAAATCTTAACTCTCAGGTCGGCGGGACCTTGTCAAAGGAAATGTAGCCGTGCAAGATAAAATATTTCCAGTTCCTTAATAACTCTGTCACATGTTTGAACCCTGGCTGTTGTGTTGCACATCCCGCGATTCACCTTCCTCCTTGATCCCCTTGGCAAGGGGAAATTGGGGACAAATCCTTCAATAAATTTTTTATTGGTGAGAATGACCTTATAATTTTTTATAAACAGAACTGCAAATTTTGTACACAGAGAGTACTAATACTTTGATTCAGGTCCTTCTCATCAATAAAATTTGCAATTGAGGACTTATCCCCCATTTGTCTGAAAAACTCTCACACATGAAGTAGCAAATGAATAATCTGTACAAAGTCAGTCAGAATATGTCCCTCAGTTCATTCAAAATACATGGACAAGGCAACAACTAATGATTATAACACTGATGAGTGTTTGGAGGTATATAGAATTGCTCAAACCAATGTTTTGGGGCAGCTGGGTGAATTTTATAAGCTAAATCTACAAAACGATTGCTGCTGCAAGAAATCACAGTTCCAATGGAATACTCTTCTACAAGCAGACCCTTTTCTTTAAGCCACATATGGAATCTGAGCCTAGGCTTAATACGGTTCTCTAGATTATAAGCCAAAACTGCAGCCACAGCGGTCAGACACTTTAAAGGGATTCCTAGTTCCTGACAGAAGAATTTCACCTTCTTATCTATAACTTGAGTTTTCTGGTGCAAAATTTTAGGTGCTCTTTTCACCATGGTACACAGATCTGAGAATTCAAACCCTAAATGTAGAAGGAATTCAGACCTTTTCTGTAACTCCCACCTATTGCCATGCAAGCGAGCTGCAATATTTATAGTTAAAGCATTTTCTCCAAAGCCCAAGCCATGCAAGAAATTCAATTTCCTCAATCTATGATTCCGGGAACTTGAAGCACAAATTTTCTCTAAACCAGCTTGGTATTCTTCATCCTGATCTTCATTAGGATGGCTTGCAAGATAACTTAATAACAAGTTATGATTTCCATCCTTCATTTTGTTGAAGAACCACTCATGTAAATTCAAAGCTCTCATTACATTAGGCAGATTATCCATCCTGTTTGTCCCCAATACATGATCATATCTTTTACTAACATCCTCCAGGATTTTAGGGCTCAAGCCAAAGTGTTTCAATAGCTTTGACACAGAAATCAAATGAATCTGCAAATCAAGATTCAACAACTCTGGGGCTTTTAAAAGTAAAAGTGCTACTTCCTCTTTTTTGACACCAAATCTACAGAAATACTCTGCCTTTTGAATCAACTCATCTTCCCCATATTCAATAAAAATGGCTTTTGCCCTTCCCATGAGCTCCCCTAACTTTCCCTTCTCACCATTTAAATTATAGAACACTCGAATTTTTCTACATACTTCATGCCAAGAATCTATGTTTTCTTCTACAGATCTTGCCAATTCAAAATCTAAAAATACTGACTTCAGATCAGTAAACAGACCATCAATTTCACCATCAAATTCATCTTCCTCGCCTAAGATATTGGGGAAAGCTAGACATATCCCAACCACTTCAACATTACCAAACCCGTACTTCTTAAACTCACAGAGTTTAGATTTCAATTCTTCAGGATTTCTCCTGAAAATGGAACTACATTCCTCATACAACTTACCCAACTTATCCCACGGAAACCCAAAACCTGAAAGCGCACAAGCTGCATCCAGAATTGACCCATCTTCAGAAAAGAAGACCTTATTCACAGGCAACAACCCAGAAACGCCATTGTTATAATCTATGCCTATGCTTTCAAAGAAAAATTCGAACTCATCGATGGGGTGGTACCTGAGGTATTTCTCGAAATCTCTCGAAAAAGCGGAGGCCGAGAAATCCACCTTTACAATGAGATTAACGAGGGAAATGAGGGAGTTTTTGCCAATCTGATCCGCAAACACAAAAGGTAAGCATCGAGTTTCGTGGAGGTAATCGGTGAGGACTTCCTGGGCTTGACGAACAGCGAGTTTTTGGTACCTTTTGGGGATTTTTGATGATTTCAGGAGCTTCCTTGTGGTGGTTGTGGAGGTGGTAGAAATGTGGCGGAGAAAGATTTTGGGAAATAAATTCATGAACATGCTTGAACCAAAGCTTCTAAGCCTTTGGTTTCTTCATCATCCAGAATTGATGTGGAAATGCCGCGAGGATCTTCGGGCTGGAGAAATGAATAAAAGAGCAGGAAATTGGATTGACTGATGGAATACTCACTCAGCCTCTTACGCCTTAACTTGATGGTAATTAATTTAAAAAGAAAAAAAAAAGTTAAGGTGCAAGTATTTTGTCAACTACCCTAAAATATTTTATTGCATATCTTTTTTTTTTTTGTCAACAAGTATTTTGTTGTATATTCAACCTTAAGTATTTTTAAAGTTTCGCTCAGCATCTTAAAGTATATTTTAGGTTTTGATGTTGAATGCATAAAAAAAATATTTTAGGTCTTAGAAGCACCTTAAAAAATACTTTAAAATGTTGAATTCACAAAAAATATTTTAGGGTGTTGGACACATCTAAAAAAATACTTCAAAATACTATATGCATCACAAAATACTTTAGGATAATGGATCCACATGAAAAAAATACTACAGGGTATCAAATGCACATTGACCTATTAAAATTTTAGTTAAATTAGTCATTCATAAAAAATACCATATCTCAGTTAATTAAAATTTTCTCTTTAATCATTAGTATATCATTGACACAACATATAAGAATGAAGGAAAATGATTAAGGTATTTTAAGAAAAACATGTCTTATTTATTATAATTAACTAACTTACCTAACTTTCTTAATTTAATCAAATTAGTTAAATAGGTTTTAGATTGTGTTGTCGGAGTTTTCTTTGAGGGAGTACATCTTCTTTTCATAAGCCACATTTAGTATCTTGGGAAACAGTATGTAATCGAAAGGAGGATGACGGGTTAGGTTTCCAACAAGCACGATACTAGAATCGGGCTTTTATGACTAATAGAGTGTTTGAGAAACACCCAAACCGTTGTTTCAGAAGTTCTTTTCCGCCAGTCAAGATAAAACTCATCTCCCATACTTACTTCATAAATCATAAAATCTATTCTCAAAAGCTAATCCAAACACACACTAAACTAGGTTAGGCAATGATCAATAAACGAGAGTTGCTTTGGATTAAGTTCCTCCGTGAGAAATATAAAGCAGGTAATAACCTTCTGCCAAAGGTTGAGAAATGATAGTTGGGTCATCTACATGGCGAGGAATTCATAATTGTTGGGATGTGGTCAAAGAGAGTGTCTTATGGTGCATGACTAATGGTTTGAGTACGCCCTTTTGGAAGGCTATATGGGTCTCGCATTTAGACAAATTGGAGAGCTTGACTTTATGTGATCTTTTGGTTGAGGTTACAGAATGGAAAGTAGCTGATTGCATCAGTTCCTCGGGGAGTGGGTGTAACCCCCTCCGTAATTATATCCGAAATACACGATTAAAATGAAATAGAGACCAATAATAATCAAATAACATTTACTAACCCATCACATGATGGGGTTTTCAAAAATACCTTTCGAAATCATTTATAAACTTGGTCTCATATTCACATTTCGAATACAATTACTACGCGAAGATAAATCACATTCATATAAATATCAGAGTGCACAACATAATCATCCCGGCAATCTCGGGTACATACCTTCGCTAAAGATATACAGGGCACAATTGCCCATTACAATTCTTCAAATGGGGATTACACAATCTCATCTCGAATGAGTCCTGCCGCTCCCTCCATGAGCCACTTGCCCTGTCTAAATTGTTGGTAAGGGAGGGTGAGATTCGAGAGAATCTCAGTAGGAAACAGATACCATAATGCATGCATGATAGATGCTATGTGTATGACATGTTAGCTTTATTTAGATGCATGCCCCATAATGACATTTCTGCATGCTCAATATTTCATGTAACAAAACTATGGCCACAGTAAAACAGAAACAGAGCTTCATTTATTCAAATATGCTCTACAAAATCAAGTAAAGCAATCACATACATCACTACACAAGCAAAGATATCAAATACATGCAAGTAAGGCAAGTCCCCTACCTCCAGTCTTTTCTCCTCGATTTGCGTGCCAGCATCTCGGGGCTTCACATTCGATCCTACAATGTCAAATATATCATTTAGACACTTCCATAGTGTTTCTGGGGGTTATATGAGGCTATATTGAAAATTTACTAAAATGCCCCCGGGGGCCCGGCCCGCCCCCACCGCACCCGGTCCGACTGTACTTTTCCCAAAATTTTGACATGGGCTATTCTAACATATTTTCGCCCAAGGAATCCATTTTGGGACTCAGAATTATCAAATTCAATGTAAATTACAAAATTACCCTTGACAGCCCCACTTTAAGGGTTTCAGGGGCGTTTTCGTAATTATGCTTTTTCGGCCTTTTCCGAAAAAGTGACCAACTGTAACCCCACCTAATTTTCGCTCCTGAACTCAATGGAACCATCAAATCATTGAAAATCCAACTCTAAGACCCATTTATAGCCTTGGCCGAAATATACATGTACTCCGTGAAAAATTGGGGTTTTTTCGGTTTCGGCTCCGTAAACGCGTTCCTTTCTACTCCTAACCGCTTTATTGACTATTCCATTAGGTTACAACTACCATTTAGTATCAATTTGGGCAGCATAACCCCTAGGGAAACCCATTTTCCATTTTTACAACCAATGGCAATCCGGCGAAATTTCACCGATTAAATTGCCCACAGCAGCCAGAATAGTCAATATACAAGAGTTTGGAAGTTACCTCAAGCTCCCACAAGCTTTTCCCAAATTTGGCTGAACCCTAGCCTCTTTGAACCATCAAAATTCTTTGCTTCAAAACCTTAATTCACATAGAGGAATAGCTTAGGAGAAGGATTATACACGTTAGGTACGAATTCACCGAAGAAATCGACCTACCTGGTGAGATTTCTCCTTCCTTCTCCCTCTTTTCTCCAAGCACTCTCTCACGTCTTTTTTTCTGCAATGGGGTCGTGAAATGGCTGATGAAGATGGTGGAAATGCTTTTAATTCCATGCTGATGTCATCTTGTATTGAGATGATGTCATAATTCCCATAATTGGCATTTTCGGATTTTCTGGCAGATTTTCTGCCCAATCTTTGAAAAATCATAACTAATTCTAGAAAAATCGAAATGAGGTGATTCCAAAGCCAAATGAAAGGTATTTAAGTCCTATTTATAGGAAAAATATTTACCAATACTAGAAATCACCACAAAATTCCAGAATTACACAAATGTCATCACTGCCCCAAAACAGAGTCCATTTTAGACCTCAAACTTTGGACAGTCATATCTCCTAGTTCCCAACATGAAATGGCACAAATTATATGTCCATTTTGAAGCTTGGAATGTGAACTTCAAGACTGGAAAGTTTCATAATTTTCTGACATCATTTGCCTTGTCAAAATATCCACACGAGAAGACTGCCCAGACAGAATTCACACTGGACAACATTTCTAGTTTTGCAACCAATGTGTCCAATCCAATTTAAATCAATTCCAATGATTAAATACCACAACATGACACCATTTCCATCACAATACCTCATTCAATTATTCCCTCTATTCTAAGTCAATTTGGATATTAATCCACAATTGAACTCAAATACAGGGTTTTGGCGTTGCTCATAACACAAGTGACTACAATCCACTTTTCTCTAAAAGGGTTCATTAATCACTAACCACGTCCACTTTTGTAGTCAATAACCCCTAATCACAATTTTGGATTTTGCTAAACCGGGGCTTAGCAATCCACTAATCTCAGGCTTATTCTCTAGCATCGAGTCTCAAAATTTGGGGTGTTACATTTCTCCCCCTGTTCAATAAATTTCGTCCTCGAAATTTGTCATACCACTTAATCCAAAAACAACGGATGCTTCTTCACAACAGCTTCCGTTTCACAATTCATTTCATATTGGGATGGTCTCCTCTAGACCACCCAGACAACTGGTGCACCACAATTTAGATTCTCGAAAGAATCTCAAACAATAAATGCAACTCAATGGCCTCAAACTGCAATCGGCCCATTTCACGATTGCCACACAAACCAAATCACCATTTTTTTTTTGCCTAACAGATGCAATCGCTTCCACATACGATTGCCACAAAACCATCATAACATAACCACAATCATCGCAAGCCCCCTAATTCATGAGTGGCTAGTGCATCTCGATATCTGGAGGCTCTAATTTATGAGCCACATCATAAGATCTTGGCAGTTGGGCGGCATAGGCCACCACTCTGCTTAACTCAAACTAGTTACTCCTTCCGGGAGTAACCCCAAAACACCACAACTTCAATACATCAAATGACAGCCTCAGCTGTATACACAAACATTCAGCTTCCGCTATATCCACTTTCACATCTTTACCCTCACCCGTACACCCACCAGTAACTCCACTAGTGGTAACCGGGACTTTTGGGAATTCACAACAATATCACATCTGTATCAACTTTCATGGTGTCGCCCTCACCCGTACACCCACCAGTGACTCTGCTAGTGGTAACCGAGACTTTTGGGTATCAACACAATATCACATCAAGTCACTCCGAAATCTCAATCTCTTCTATCCGAAGCACCCTACCATAATGGCCCACCTAGAGTCTCAGTCTCTTCTATCCAGGCGCCTTTTATTGTCACACCCACCCCGGTTTTACCCCCCGCTGGGGATGCCCCGCGACGGTGGTGCCCACCCCAGTTTTACCCCCACTGGGGATGCCCCGCGTCGGTGGCTGGGTTACTCACATTTCACCCAGGACTCACAAGAAAATCCACTTCCTTATCAAACATACATTGCAGATTCTAATTTTACGCACCGCCTTTCGGCCTTGGGTCAACATCGGTGCAACCAACGTGGTGGCTAGCCAGGCTGGCCATGCTAGGGTAATGTCCTCAAAATAGAGAACCCCCGATCATGTAGTCGAATTCGCCATCAGCTAAACTAGCTCTGCTACGACACACCTCCATCCCAGCTTGTTCACAAATATCACACCCCACCCCGCCGGCAGCCTCGATCGGCAACCCTACCAGACGGCTCTGTCGGCAGCCTCAACCGGCAATCCGACCAACGGCACCATAACTCCCTCGCAAAGGAGAACAGGCAGACTCACAATGCACAATCTCATCAAGCTGGAACCGAGTATATCCGTCACCAATACTTGTCCACATCATAAATCACCCTTACTATAAATTCGAACTTCTGCCCAGGGCAGCTTCCAAACGCATCACATTCACACGCTTCCGCTGCACACTCTGAGGTCTTTCTCCTCATTTGTGCTTTCACAATGTCAAGTTGATTTAACAGAAGTCCCATAGGAATCTCCCACCACAACTGACAACATTCACAACCTGTATTCATTTGTGCCAAACCTTGGCCCGATTCCACTTGAATCATTCAAAGCCACAACCAGCACTTCGTTGAGATCCCATACTCCCAACGTTCCCAGAGCTCTATTCTACGATTCAACGTCACGGCTATTGCTCTCCACGGTTCATTATCACGGCAGCTGCATACTAGGGTTTGTCGTCATGGAGGCTTTCACAAATATAGTCACACCCCGGTTTTACCCCCCTCAAGGGATGCCCCGCGCCGGTGCCCACCCCGCTCACGTACATGGGGCTGCCAGGTGGCTGAGCTGGCTGGTCTCACCCCTCATGGGCTAACCCACCACCCAGGACTCACACATATCCCCCGTATTACCACCGCCCCGAAGGCACGGTCCTCCCACTGTGTGCCATACACACCCCCAGTGGGCCGCAGGTGATAAATTCACAAACAGCCGCTCCGGTCAGACGTCACCGTAGGTAGCCCTCTCCGATCAAAACTCCCCGTAGGTTGCCTTTTCCGCTCCGAATCCTCGTAGGTAACTCTTTCAAATTCAAACTCTCTGCAGAATCACTTTTCCCTGTGCTAGATTAACGCTAGCAACCTCAGGATACCTGATACACATTTCAATTTCAATCTAGTACCATACCCTGGTACCACAGACCATATAGGTCATATCAATCTCCTAAGGACCAGCTTGACTATGGAGTCTGATCCTTGGATCACAATTCATCTTTTAAAATTTCAACCTTAGTTGAACCGAGAAATCACTTCCCTCTAATCCACGGAGCTGGCACCTCAGCCACCTAGGTCTTAAGGCCTTTAAACATACAAGCTTAGTATGACATCACTACATGTAATATCATACCACCTAGGGTTTCTCACCCAATATCTAGGTTAGACATAACACCTAGAAGCTCAATATCACACATCTAGGAAATCATTTTCCTTAGTTCTCTAATCAAATGATGGGTCTGATTACCTCTACCTCTAGGTCTACACCTCAGATTCTCAGGTGAACCACACTGATTCACCACATCCACAACACAATTAATGTATACACATGGCCCTTCAACTCACATATCCAAAAATAGCAGGGACCTTAATGTGTATACCACAACAAACAAAGCCATTATCTATGACTTAAGGCAGCAACTACTGCCATTATCCTAGCAAATCCTTTACTTGCCAGGAACTGCAGCTCTGATACCAAAATGTAACCCCCTCCGTAATTATATCCGAAATACACGATTAAAATGAAATAGAGACCAATAATAATCAAATAACATTTACTAACCCATCACATGATGGGGTTTTCAAAAATACCTTTCGAAATCATTTATAAACTTGGTCTCATATTCACATTTCGAATACAATTACTACGCGAAGATAAATCACATTCATATAAATATCAGAGTGCACAACATAATCATCCCGGCAATCTCGGGTACATACCTTCGCTAAAGATATACAGGGCACAATTGCCCATTACAATTCTTCAAATGGGGATTACACAATCTCATCTCGAATGAGTCCTGCCGCTCCCTCCATGAGCCACTTGCCCTGTCTAAATTGTTGGTAAGGGAGGGTGAGATTCGAGAGAATCTCAGTAGGAAACAGATACCATAATGCATGCATGATAGATGCTATGTGTATGACATGTTAGCTTTATTTAGATGCATGCCCCATAATGACATTTCTGCATGCTCAATATTTCATGTAACAAAACTATGGCCACAGTAAAACAGAAACAGAGCTTCATTTATTCAAATATGCTCTACACAATCAAGTAAAGCAATCACATACATCACTACACAAGCAAAGATATCAAATACATGCAAGTAAGGCAAGTCCCCTACCTCCAGTCTTTTCTCCTCGATTTGCGTGCCAGCATCTCGGGGCTTCACATTCGATCCTACAATGTCAAATATATCATTTAGACACTTCCATAGTGTTTCTGGGGGTTATATGAGGCTATATTGAAAATTTACTAAAATGCCCCCGGGGGCCCGGCCCGCCCCCACCGCATCCGGTCCGACTGTACTTTTCCCAAATTTGGCTGAACCCTAGCCTCTTTGAACCATCAAAATTCTTTGCTTCAAAACCTTAATTCACATAGAGGAATAGCTTAGGAGAAGGATTATACACGTTAGGTACGAATTCACCGAAGAAATCGACCTACCTGGTGAGATTTCTCCTTCCTTCTCCCTCTTTTCTCCAAGCACTCTCTCACGTCTTTTTTTCTGCAATGGGGTCGTGAAATGGCTGATGAAGATGGTGGAAATGCTTTTAATTCCATGCTGATGTCATCTTGTATTGAGATGATGTCATAATTCCCATAATTGGCATTTTCGGATTTTCTGGCAGATTTTCTGCCCAATCTTTGAAACATCATAACTAATTCTAGAAAAATCGAAATGAGGTGATTCCAAAGCCAAATGAAAGGTATTTAAGTCCTATTTATAGGAAAAATATTTACCAATACTAGAAATCACCACAAAATTCCAGAATTACACAAATGTCATCACTGCCCCAAAACAGAGTCCATTTTAGACCTCAAACTTTGGACAGTCATATCTCCTAGTTCCCAACATGAAATGGCACAAATTATATGTCCATTTTGAAGCTTGGAATGTGAACTTCAAGACTGGAAAGTTTCATAATTTTCTGACATCATTTGCCTTGTCAAAATATCCACACGAGAAGACTGCCCAGACAGAATTCACACTGGACAACATTTCTAGTTTTGCAACCAATGTGTCCAATCCAATTTAAATCAATTCCAATGATTAAATACCACAACATGACACCATTTCCATCACAATACCTCATTCAATTATTCCCTCTATTCTAAGTCAATTTGGATATTAATCCACAATTGAACTCAAATACAGGGTTTTGGCGTTGCTCATAACACAAGTGACTACAATCCACTTTTCTCTAAAAGGGTTCATTAATCACTAACCACGTCCACTTTTGTAGTCAATAACCCCTAATCACAATTTTGGATTTTGCTAAACCGGGGCTTAGCAATCCACTAATCTCAGGCTTATTCTCTAGCATCGAGTCTCAAAATTTGGGGTGTTACAGTGGGACTGGCAGAAATTCTAGCAGTGTTACCTCCATATGTTCTTGAATCCATTCAGCATGTCCAAATTAACTTGTCTAGTGGAAATGATTTCCCCATATGGCGCTACTCATCTGACGGGTCTTTCTCGCTAAGGTTTGCGTATAAATATATAGCTTGCTCATCCCATCTGAATGCTCGATGCCGGTGGAGACTTCTTTAGAAGCTGAAGGTTCCTCAATGTTACTGCCTATTTATCTGGCTTTGCTATCATGGCAGATTATTTACTAACATGGTGAGGTTTCAACATGGGATACATTCCATAGGAATTTGCGAGATTCGTAAGAATGGTAATGAAACAATTCTTCATGTTCTTAGAGATTGTCCCGGAATGCATGTTCTTTGAAGGTGTCTCACACTAAGTGATTGGCCTGATTTCTTCTTTGAGGTAATGGACCAAAATGAATGGCTTAATTGGTGCTTGAGGAGATGTGACTTGGTGCGTGGATATGATTTCAAGTTATGGTTCACATTATTATGCCGACATATTTGGTTGGCGCGTAATGATTGTTTATTCAATAATCATGACTGGAGGGAGGAAGAAACAATATAATTGCTTGGTCTCGTGCTTGCTTATCTTGGGGATACCCAAGTTTGGTTAAGTCAAAGAGTGTACATCTACCTCACGCTGTTTGGCTACCATCACTTCCAGATATGGTGAAAATCAATGTTAACGGGTTACGAAGGGAGTCATTTAGGTTGTGCTTTTGTGGGGGGGGGGGGCTATTGCTGGATCATGATGGTGAGTTTCTTCAAGGTTTCATGTACCGAGTTGAAAGAGGATCCAATATTACAGTTGAGGCGTGGGGAATCATCTGGGGCCTTAAGCTTGCATGGGATAGGCGCATACGCCATGTCATTGTGGAGAGTGATTGTGCTAAGGTGATCCAACCGATTCAGTCTTGTGTTTCTTTGGGGCATCTAGATTACATTGTGCTTACCGAGATCCAATAGATGTTGGTGAGAGAATGGGACGTGGAGTTGGTGCAGTGTGACCGGGAGGCTAATTCAGTGGCAGACGCAGATGGTTAAGGAAGCTGGGCATATAGCAGTTGATCTGCTAATTGTGGATACACCTTCAGATCATATTAGGTGTTTCCTATTGATGGATCATGAGCATTGGCATTCGCATACACTACTGGAAAAAACCTTTTTTAGACCGCAACATTTAGACCGATTTTGGCGGATAAGGTCTTAAAAATTTGCGCGGTGGCAGTTTTGTAATTATATTGAACTTCTTAGACCGGTTCTTAAAGAAACCGGTCTTAACAAAATTTATTTAGACCGGTTACAAAAAAATCGGTCTTAAAGTCTTAAAATTTTATGCACTTAAAAATTTTTTAACATTTAAGACCGGTTTAAATATCAACCGGTCTTAAATGTTAAATATTTAAGACCGGTTTTGTATTAAAACCGGTCTAAACTTTTTAACATTTAAGACCGGTTTACATGTAAACCGGTCTTAAATGTTAAAAATTTTAAATTCAAAATTGGATAACTTTTTACACAACCGGTCTTAGATGTGTTACATTTAAGACCGGTTGTGACCACAACCGGTCTTAAATTTAACACATTTAAGATCGGTTCTTCCAACAACCGGTCTTAAATATATTACATTTAAGACCGGTTTTTGTACAAACCGGTCTTAAATGTGAATTTTCCCTCTTTTAAGACTGGCTTTTAATAAAAACTGGTCTTAAAGGTAAGATTTTTCACACTTATTTTTCCTCCCACGCCCAGATCGCGCGCTCTGTGAACCCTTTCTTCTCTTTTTTCCATTTCTCTGTGACCTCTATCCGTGCTTGTTCTGAACTCGTCCATGCCGTCCTGTCCCTCATTTGCTCAAATCTCCTCTGTCATTACCGCTTCCGTTGCTGTGTTCGTCATCGATGTTCTTTAATCATCGTCAGTCTTCTCCTCCGCAACCTCTAATCTCCGCAGCGCAGTGACCATTCTCCTCTGATTTGACTTCCCTTTGTCAGTGCCGTGAATTTGAGGACTTCATTTTAACCTCAGTCGACGCCACCGTGACTTTGAGTTGAAGCTCACTCCTTGGTCTTCATTCAGGTTAGTGTTCGATCGATCTGTTATTTAGTTGTACGTTGTTTTATAATTACTAATGTTCAATGAAAAGTTCTTGTTGTTGCTTTAATTTGAGCACTTAAACGTAATCTGGAAAAAATTAAAGTTCTTGTTGTTGCTTTAATTTGAGCACTTCTCGTTGTTTTATAATTCATATGCTCTGTCTGACTTTTTAATTAATACCACTTTATGTTCTGTTTTAGTTGTTTGATTATTGTCAACGTTATTGGTTTGTTAAAACAATATTAGTTTCAAATGGTGCTTGTTAATTTCATTGAAATATCTAAAACTCTATTGTTGTTGTTTTTTTGTCTATCCTTTTGTTGGTGGATATAGTGTGCTAGAAGTGTTGAGATATATATGGATCATAGTTGGATAGACGCTAAATGGACGAGTGTTGAATATGATAATGAGGTGAGGGGTTTTTTAGACTTCGCTAGTAGACATGCCGAAAATGGTAGTGAAAAATTTTATTGCCCTTGTGTAGTATGCTAAGAAAATATTGTGTCCACTAGGGATGAAATATAAAAAGATCCATGCATGCCCTAATGATTGTATATTGTATAGAAAAGAGCATGAAGAGGAACAACAGTGTCCCATATGTGAAACCTCGAGGTACAAATCAAATAACGCTCCTAGAAAAGTATTGTGGTACCTTCCAATCATACCAAGGTTCAAGCGCTTGTTTGCTAATGAAAACGATGCAAGAAATTTGAGATAACATGTGGATAAGAGAATATCCGATGAAAAGCTTCGACATCCGGCTGATTCTTCTCAATGGAAGAAAATCGATCAATTATTTCCTGCCTTCGGTGAAGAGCCTAGGAACCTTAGGCTTGGGCTTAACACGGATGACATGAATCCTTTTGGTAGCCTGAGCAGTATACATAGTTCATGGCATGTTCTGTTGGTAATTTACAACTTATCTCCTCTGTTATGCATGAAACAAAAGTACATCATGTTATCTATGTTGATTTCGGGACCAAAACAACCCGGAAATGATATAGATGTTTACCTAGAGCCCTTGATCGAAGACTTGAAAGAGTTGTGGGATGAAGGTGTTGATGTTTTTTACGCGAACAAGAAGGAGGTTTTTAAAATGCGATCCATGATCTTTTGTACTATAAATGACTTCCCTGCATATGGAAACTTGTCAGGCTATAGTGTTAAAGGCCATAAAGCATGTCCGATTTGTGAAGAAGGAACATGCTACCATCAACTTCAACATGGAAGAAAGACAGTTTATCTTGGCCATAGGAGATTTCTTAGACGAGGCCACCCGTATCGCAGATTAAAGAAAGCTTTTTTTGGTGGACAAGAGTTTGAAGATGCTCCGAAGGCATTGACTGGGGAGCAAGTTTATGAAAAGGTGAAAAATATGAATGTTATCTTTGGTAAGACTACAAAGAAAAGTACTGAGAAAAGTAAATGGAAAAAGAGGTCCGTCTTCTTCAATCTTCCATATTGGCCGAAGCTTGATGTAAGACACTGTATTGATTTCATGCATGTGGAGAAAAACGTTTGTGATAGTATTGTTAGGACACTGCTTAACATACAAGGTAGTTCTAAGGATAGTGTGAAGGCAAGATTAGATTTGCAAGAAATGGGGATACGAGAAGACTTGCATCCAAAGCCATATGGTAAGAGAACTTTTTGTCCTCCAGCTGCTCATACTTTGTCTAAGGATGAGAAAAGAAGCTTTTGTCAGTGTTTACATGGCATCAAAGTTCCTTCAGAGTATTCTTCAAATGTTAGGAACCTTGTGTCGATGAAAGACTTGAAGTTAGTGCGGCTAAAGTCTCATGATTGTCATGTCTTAATGCAACAACTGCTCCCAGTAGCTATTCGAGGCATTGCCGAATATGATCTTCAACATATTTTGACTAGACTTTGTTTCTTCTTCAATGCTATTTGTAGTAAAGTCATTGAGACAGAAAAATTGGATGAACTGGAAAATGAAGGATATATGATCTTGTGCCAGCTTGAGAAGCTTTTTCTTCCTTCTTTTTTTAACATCATGGTACATCTAATTGTTCATCTAGTCAGGGAGATCAGGTTGTGTAGCCCTATCTATTTACGATGGATGTACCCAATTGAAAGAACCGTGAAAATCCTAAAAGGGTATGTGAAGAACCCTAACCGGCCTGAAGCATCTATTGTTCAGAAATATGTTTCTGAAGAAGCCATGGAGTTTTGTCAAGATTACTTGTCAAATGTAGGACACATTGGACTTCCTGAACGTCATGACGAAAAAGGCATTAGACGCGGGGCTTCAATAAAGAGCATGGATCCTGATGAATTGCAACAAGTCCACTTGTACATTTTGCATAATGTTGATGAGGTTCAAGATTACATTAATGCTCATAAAAAAATTGTACGGAAAGGAAATAGTCGAATGACTGAATAAAGGTTAATTAGGGAGCATAACAAAACTTTTGCACATTGGTTCAAACAAAAGGTTGACGACGAAGAATGTGTTTCTGATACAATTCAATGGTTAGCACGTGGTCCTGAGGCTGATGTCATAAGTTGGACTTCATTTGTGATTAATGGTTATACATTTTACACAAAGTCCCTTGATGATAGGAGCACCGTCCAGAACAGTGGGGTTATGTTAGTGGCTGAATCTATGCACTTCTCTAGTTCAAAAGATAAGAATCCTATATTGGCAGCAATACCTTATTATGGGGTGATTGAAGAGATTTGGGTGGTTGATAATGTTAAAGTTAAACTTCCCATTTTCAAATGTAACTGGGTTGATGTCAACAATGGTGTGATGATTGATCAGTTGAGATTTACATTAGTTGATTTGAATAGTAGAAGTTTTAGAGATGAACCTTTTATTATGGCATATCAAGCGAAACAAGTGTTCTATGTTACTGATCAGGCAAACAAAATGTGGTATGTAGCTCTCCAAGGAAAAAGGGTTGTTGATATTAATCAGGAAAGTCATTCAATGAATGATCTGCTTGAGACTCCTTTTTCTAGAGGTTTACCAGAATTGAACGAAGAAGATGAAGCAGATAATGAACACGGTACAAGAAATGATCATCATGAAGGGATATGGGAGGATATCCCTTTATAAAACTACATTGAAGGTTAGTTAGCTAAAATAATTATCATGAACTATATTTGAATTATGTATATTGTTATTGGTGTATATATATAACTACTTTTTTTGTTGTCGTCACAGGAAAATGAAGGATATGAGGTGTACGTCTTAGTGTAGATTCTCTGAAGCCAGACCAACTAGTGATCATCAGCCTGAGACGAGTGTGATCATCATTAATGTAATTTAATCTTTGATGTATGTATATGTAAGTGAAAAAATAAGGAACTTGGTCAAAACAGTATTGTCATAGTTGTTTGATTTCCTTGCATTATGATTCTGTCTATGGTTGTGAGTTTATTATACATGGTTGTTTTCCTTTGCTTCTGTTTCGTTGAACTGGCTGCTGCTTGCTGAGTGAAATGTTTTAACAGGGGAAATGACTTGCTGGGTATACTTTTAAACGAAATTTTTTTAAAAAAAAAAAAAATCAACTTTTAAGACCGGTTCTATCCAAAACCAATCTGAAAAGTATATTTAAGACCGGTTTTGGAGAAAACCGATATGAAAATTTGACTTTTTAGACTGGTTTATCAAGAACCGGTCTTAAATATGATACTTTTTATACCGGTTCTTTATACAACCGGTCTAAAAAGTCAAATTTTCAGACCGGTTCTTCATAAGAACTGGTCTAAAATTTAATTAATTAAGACCGGTTCCTATTATAACCGGTATAAAAATATTTATTTTTATATCGGTTTTATAATAACCGGTCTTAAAATTTTTTTTTAAGACCGGTTCCATAACTGGTCTAAAAAGTAGAAGACTTTTTAGACCGGCTGTATCAAGACCGGATCGAGAACCGATCTAAAATGTCTTTTTTAACCGGTTTAAAAAGCCTTTTTTCCACTAGTGATAGGAGCACGACAACTTAGTACCCAAGCTTTTCTCTATTACTATCAAAAAAAGAAAGAAAGAAAGAGTACATGATTATGTCTAAAACGTATGTGTGGAACAATATAGGAACTGAATTCAAATCAACAATGAAATCAAACTTTATCTTAATTACATGGAAAAAGTATTGAAGTTACATGAAACCAAATCCCCTTAGTAAACGGATTATTCATCAAACTCAAATCAAATTTTTATGAAATTATAGGATGGAAGCCAATGACTAGAAATAATAAGGAGTAAAATCAAAATTCAATCAAACTATAAAGAATTAAATTAATATTAACCCATCAAAATAAAAAGCCTTGTTTAATAGTTTTTGTTGGATTAGAAACTACCCTCAGAGAGCTTTTAAATGACAGGTCATTTGCCCTATTTAAATTTAAATTGACAAAATTACGTCCACAGGAAATTAACCTCTGAAAATTGTGTTTTGAAAAAAAAAAAAAAAACACTCGACCTCACAAAATCCATTTTTTACATTTCAGATAGATTTCATGCCCTGCAAAATCGATTTTACTGATTTTTCGAGCATCCTTAGCAGTTAATTAAAAATATTAAATGTTCTTGAAAAAGTAAATAGTTGAAATAAAATATAAATTATATCTAAATATATCAAAATATATTTAATATAAAATATATTAAAAGAGATGGTCAAGATTCCTTTAACTTATAAAAATATCTATTTTAAGGCTATTCTTAAATATAATTTAAAACATATGCTCGGAATCTTAGTCATATCATCAGATTAAACTAGCTAACTCATTTAACTCAAATTAATTTGGTATTTGAAAATCAAAACCTGACTCATCATGCAGGTTAAACAGATATGAACCCACTTATTAATTCATAAAAATATACACGTAATCTCAGATATATCATATTTTAAATTCTAAAATGATAGATCAACCGCTGGTGTGGGTGTGTGTGTGTGTGTGTAAAATACTAATTCTTTTGCGATTCCAAATCCTTCTTTTATTGGTAAGGAATCTCTAACCATTCTGTTATTAAATTATTATATCTATTTTTTTTTTGCCAAAAGTTATATCTATTAATTCACTTTAAATTTTTATACCATAAGGATAAGGATTATTATCCGAATTATCTGAAACTGGTTATCTAAAATTGGCCAAACAAATTAAAGAAACAGATAAATTACTAGCTAGCATTAAACCCAGATAGGCAAACGTTTCTTTTTCTAGCTATATAAACACTTTGAGTCTCAGCAATATTCCCATAATTACTCATCCTTCTGTTTTCTCTTCTTTCTTCGTTTGTTCTCTCACTTAAGTCACAATGGCTTTCGGGAAAATCTTCTTTTGTTTTCTATGTTTTCTCAGTCTCTTTCTTTTTATGAGTAATGCTCTTAATGTTACTCATGATGGAAGAGCTATCATCATCGATGGCCAACGTAGGATTCTTATCTCTGGTTCGATTCACTACCCTAGAAGCACTCCTGAGGTACGTATAATTTTCAATACTCATATATATATATATATATAGAGAGAGATATATGTAGTATTATCATTTGTTTCTCCTTAAACCAGGGATGTGTTTGCTTATATTAATTATATATGTTATAGATGTGGCCTGATTTGATTCAAAAAGCAAAAGAAGGAGGGCTTAATACGATTGAGACTTATGTGTTTTGGAATGGTCATGAGCCAGTTCGTCGTCAGTATGATTTTTCTGGGAATTATGATCTCATCAGATTTCTCAAGACCATTCAAGAGGCTGGACTTTATTCTATTCTTCGTATTGGTCCTTACGTTTGTGCTGAATGG
Organism: Inga oerstediana; assembly: GCA_963210345.1. NCBI lineage: Eukaryota > Viridiplantae > Streptophyta > Magnoliopsida > Fabales > Fabaceae > Inga > Inga oerstediana. The sequence continues at coordinate 23,736,925 of OY723408.1, read as the reverse complement.
AACTATGGGTATGTTTAATTTTTTTAGGGAAAATTATATCTAAGTCCCGGACAAGAGAATATATGAAAAAATGATCCCTTGAAATCTCAAAATTGTATTTAAATCCCATGAGACTTTTTTTTGTAATAAATTCCAATTCTGCTAACAAGTCCATGTGCGCGTTATTGACAAGTCTAGCGGCATTCGTTAATAAGTCTATTGACATCCATTGGCAAGTCTATGAACGTTGTCCATTGATAAGCTCATTATTGGAATGTATTGCAAAAAATTTTCATGGGGCTTTTTGGCAATTTTGAGGTTTCAATGGACCATATTTTTTATTTTTTCTCTTGTCCGGTACCTGAATGTAATTTTCTCATTTTTTTATTAATTAATAATTAATTATTCCCTTTTTTCTTCTTATTACTGTTAGTTTGAATAATATGTTATTACTATAATTATTTTTAGGGGTTTTCCGGTGTGGTTGCATAATTTGCCTGGTATTGAGATGAGGACAGCAAATAATGTATTTATGGTGAGTTACTTATTTCAATTAATTTTTTTAACTTTATATTGTTCTTTTATGTATTATTATAATAAAATTATTTATTATTTGGTTTTACAGAATGAGATGCAAAATTTCACTACATTGATTATAAATAAGATCACCGAAGAGAACGTACTTGCTTCTCAAGGCGGTCCCATAATCCTGGCTCAGGTATATAATAGATCATAAATATTAACATTTTAAAAATTCTTGCACAATTATTGAATCAAATTAATTAATTAAATTGAGTTATTTTCTCAAATTAATAGATCGAGAATGAGTATGGGAATGTTATGGATCTTTATGGAGATGCTGGGAAGGTGTATGTAAATTGGTGTGCTTCAATGGCTGAGTCTTACAATATTGGAGTTCCATGGATCATGTGTCAACAAAGCGATGCTCCTCAACCAATGGTAAAATTATTTAACTAATATGTTTTTTCAAATAGTGTTCAAATTAATTATCTTTTTTCTCTAATTATACTTTTCATTGATTCAATTTATCAGATCAATACTTGTAATGGTTATTATTGTGATCAGTTCACACCCAATAATCCCAATAGTCCTAAGATTTGGACTGAGAACTGGGTAGGATGGTATGTCCCCCAAATCAATTTTATTTTAATTTTTATTTTTGTTTATTAATAATCATTTATTCATTCAACTTTATTCATAAAATTATTTTTATGATTATTAAAGGTTCAAAAGTTGGGGTGGTCAAGATCCACACAGAACAGCTGAAGATGTTGCTTACGGTGTAGCCAGATTCTACCAAACTGGAGGAACCTTACAAAACTATTATATGGTAAATTATATATATATGTGTGTGTGTGTGTATTAAATTAATCAAAATAAAATTGTAAGATTATAATTAATGAAACAATCATTTTATTGTTATAGTATCACGGTGGAACCAACTTTGGTAGAACTGCTGGCGGTCCATACATTACAACCTCGTATGACTATGATGCTCCACTTGATGAATTTGGTATGTCAAAAAATTAATTACATGAATTTGATTTATTATTTATTTAGATATATTTGCTCAACATATAACTTTAAATGAGTGTGATATCATAATTTGATTTCATTATTTTCTGGAAACATTGCTCAGCCAAAATGGGGACATCTCAAGAAGCTTCACGAAGTTTTGAAATCAATTGAGAAAAACCTTGTCTACGGCAATGTCAAGGAAACCGATCTTGGTAATTCTGTCAAGGTAATTAACTATAAATGAATTAAGAATTATCTATTGTCACTGATTATTATTTTAGTACAGAAAACTCTGCTCGTTATTATAAGTTACCCGTAATTCATTCTCATATATCAAGAAATATTAATATTGTAGGCCACTGTGTATTCTACAAAGGGATCATCAAGTGTGTTCTTGAGCAACAGCAATACTACTTCAGATGCAACAGTTACATTCAATGGGAAGCAATATACAGTTCCTGCTTGGTCCGTTAGCATTCTTCCTGATGGTGAAACCGAAGAGTATAACACTGCAAAAGTGAGATTTTCGGTACAATCATGTATCTTTCTATTAGAGACAATCCTATTTGAAGCATTGTTGGATGCTAGATATGAGCACTTCTCCATACGGGGATTCGAACTTTAGTTCACCACGTTATGAGGGACTGACCCTTTTCGTTAAACTCAACTTTTGTTGGTCTTTGCAACCCTATTTTAAATGAACGTGTATTACCTAGAATCTAACTTAAATTTTCTTTGTGAAAAATTAGATTAATGTTCAAACCTCTGTTAATAAACATTGGCCAAACAAAGCTGAGAAACAGCCAGAATCATTGAAGTGGGTGTGGAGGCCAGAGAATATTCATGATGCTCTTCAAGGGAAATCTCATTTTTCTTCAGCAAAGAAACTCATTGATCAGAAGGAAGTCACTAGTGATGTTAGTGACTACCTTTGGTACATCACCAGGTAAAATAATCATTCTCATTTCTATGATCTTTCTGTTGATTTAATTAATAGCTCTTTATTATAGTTTTAAGAAAAATCTTTAATTTTTTTCTTCTTCTTTCTTATAGCCTTCAACTTGATAAAAATGATCCTATTTGGAGCGCTGACATGTCTCTCAGAATTAACGCAAGCGGTCAAGTAATTTATGCATATCTCAATGGACAACATATTGGTAAAATTAAAGGAACCTTGCTTTGTATTTGCTTCATTTTCTCATAGATTAACTATGATTAGTTTAATTAATACTTTGTTTGATGGATACGCAGGAACTCATAGGGCTAAATATGGCGTTCTCTATGATGATGAGGTTGAATTTAAGATCAAGTTGAACAAAGGAAACAATGTGATCAGTTTACTTAGTGTCACTACTGGACTACAGGTACCATCATATTGATATTCACATTAGTTAGTGCAAAATTGCATGTATTGAACATGTTATTTTGATATACTTATAACGATATATCTCTTTTGTTTGAATAGAATTATGGATCGTTCTTTGACACATGGCACACCGGTCTAGTTGGACCGATTGAGATAGTTGGTAAAAATGGCGACGAGACAATCGTCAAGGACTTGTCTTCTCACAAGTGGCAATACACAATTGGGTTGGATGGTTGGGACAAAAAGTTCTTCAGTGAAGAGGCTAGTCCTAACACCAAATGGGCATCAGATCAATTACCCATAAACAGAAGCTTCACTTGATACAAGGTACTTGGATATTTACAACTTATATTATCTCCGGTTCTAAATATAAGACAAAGTTTGTATTACAAATTGCACTATAAACTTTGTCCTATATTTAGGATCGGAGGGAGCATTTTTTTGTTATACCAATGGTCAAAATGCAGATAATTGATCTAATTTATCTATGAAATTAAATGTGCTAGACCACATTCAGAGCTCCTCTTGGAAAAGACCCTGTAGTGTTAGATTTAGAAGGACTTGGAAAAGGATTTGCTTGGGTCAATGGTAACAATATTGGTCGCTATTGGCCAGCCTACTTGGCTGAAGAAGATGGTTGCAGCAATGACCCTTGTGATTATCGTGGTGAATATTCTGCCACAAAATGTATTTCCAACTGTGGAAAGCCCACACAAAAATGGTTAGTTTTTTTTTTTGTTTCAAATTAAGTGAAGGTGTGTATATATATATAGATTCTTGACTGTCCAAATTTGATTTGAACGGTTTATTAAATATTTTTTAGGTATCATGTTCCTCGATCATTCCTTAGAGACGGTGACAACACATTGGTTTTGCTCGAAGAAATGGGTGGAAATCCATCATTTGTGAATTTCAGAACAATTAGTGTTGGAACTGCGTGTGGAAATGCCTATGAGAACCACTCTTTGGAACTATCTTGCCAAAGTCGTCCAATTTCTGCCATTAAATTTGTCAGTTTTGGAGATCCTCAAGGCACATGTGGTTCATTTTACAAAGGCACATGTGAAAGCAGCAAGGACGCTCTCTCAATTATAGAGAAGGTAATTAATTTCTTGATTATACACACATTTTTTTGCTTGCGTTAATAATTTTATATTTTATGCTTTCAATTGAGATTAATTAATCGAATGACTAATCTAATCTAAATTTGCTTGACATTATGCAGGCATGTGTGGGTAAGCAGACTTGCTCCATCGATGTTTCAGAGAAGACATTTGGGTCAACCAATTGTGGAAATATCACTAAGAGACTTGAAGTGGAGGCAGTTTGTTAGAATTTATAATTTCATATAAAAATTAGGTTTTGTTTTATATAGTCTTAATTATTCAGTTAGTTTGTTACTTAAGTTTCCTTATTCCTTTTTGTTTGGAATTTTATTTGAATTTCAGTCATGACTTTGTACATATCCTAATCCTTTGAGTCTACTTTCTTGCTTTTGGGATATAATTTATTGTTATCATAATATTTTTCTTCAGAAAGCTGTGAAATTATCCTATTAATGACATTTAACAGTATTATCAAACTATGATTCCACCAACTGATATCTGTTCCTCCATTTGAACAGTATAATATATGAAGGAAGATGTAACTAATTTTAAAATGTATACAAGTATTTGAACATCAAAATTAATTAAGGAGAATATATTTATATACCCTGACTCATCCTCGTCCTCCATTGAAAAATTTTTGGCTGGGTTTAATGTGTATTTAAGAAAGTCAAATGTAAGCATTTATCATTTATTGTTACAAGGGTTTTGAACCAAAAGGGTAAAAAAGGAAACAAAATTATCATTATAATTAATCTTTGAGAAATTACAAAACAAGTCATGGGTAAGAAAATAAGAGACTAACCAATTACATGGCAGAATCACAAACAAACGACAATAGACAAACATATCTAGGCTACCCCATACAAATCAAAGATATATACAAGACATGTCCATTTAGAGAAATATAATAAAAACCAACAAGTTATTGGTTGAGGTGGTAAGGAACCTCACTTCTATAAGAAGAAGAATACAAGTTCGAATCCCATGAAGTGTATTTGTTGGGAGTAGGAGTGTTCAACAATTTCCCGTCCCGACCTTTCCGTCCTGAAAATTTCGGGATCGGGAATGTGATTTCGGGATCGGGAATGAGACTTCCCAATCCCAAAAATATATATATACACATGTATATTTTTTTAAAATATTTAAGAAAATAAGACCAAATGTAAAATAAAATGTGAAAATCCCTAACACCCTTAAGGTAATATCTATTCTTTTAGTTTAGTTAGTTAATTTCATTTATTATTTATTAAATAATTCTATTTTTTTTTCTTGTCTTTATTTTTTTTTACAGCTGAATCGACAACTTTAAGCATGTATTGGACTAATTATATATTTATATTAGACTTATTTGATACAATATGTTATTAGACAAATTATATATTTATATTAGACTAAAGGAAACACAACAAAAAAATCAATATAGAGATTTTTTTTTAAAAAAAAAGAAGAAGCAAATTCGGGATCAGGAAATTCCCAATCCCGATCCCAAAAATTTCCAATTTTTGGGATCGGGATCGGGAATGAAAATCATTCCCGAACCCTTTTCGGGATTGGAATCGGGAATTACATTTCCCGATCCCCGTCCCGATCCCGAACACCCCTAGTTGGGAGAGGTGAGAACCATTTGCCCTCTAAGCTTGATCAAATCAAATAAAAATAAAACAAAAGAGAAACATAATAAGAGAACAGTCTTGAAATAATTTTATCAAAGAGTATGCTTGAAGTACTATCAATTCGTAGCCAAATATGTACTCTTGTTCTTTTAACCAAACAGTCATACAATTTTGAAATTTCTAATCAAGAAGATGGTAATAGTAACATCAATTGCGGCATTCAGTGAAAACGGATAAAGCAACACGTCAAAAGGAGGAAAGCCTAAATCAAAAAAACCAAAGTCACATGGAGAAGCAATAGCTACCGATGATGCTGCGTCTTTCCTGATGGCATGAGCGGGGTCCCCGTATACTCAGTCCCTACTTACTTTGGGAATGAACTTTAGCTTCAACAATAATGAATATAAGCTGGCTGCCGACACCTATGGCCATCACTAGGGCTTGTTTGTTATGAGGGGAGGGGAGGAAAAGTGAACGGAGGGAAAATTTGTTTAAGTTGAATTTAAAAAAATTAGAAAAGAGGGATTAAAATTTTTTTTACTCTTTTATCTTATATATTCTATTATATTTATTAAAATTTTATTACCCCACTTCTTCAATATTTTAAATTTTAACTCATAAAAATTTTTCCTCCCCTCCCTTTTTCTCCAAATCCCTCACACCAGACTGACCCTGAAAGTTTGAGGTGGGAAATTATGCAGGGAGCGATAGAGAGGGCGACAATGGCAAGCTAGAGAGCGAGAGCGAGAGCGAGAGGCAATGAGATTGATTACCCTCGGATAGAATGAAACTAGGACAAAATTTACGGGGGTGAAGCTGTCTGAAAATTATTATAACCAAGTTTTTTTTTTGTCATGAAAAATTCCAATCCCAAGATTGAAAAAGCAATGGCCAAGGCCGTGGGTTTCTCCAATCTCACATATGTGGTATTGTCTGATCCAAGACTTCCTCAATATATGTACCAAACATCATAGAATGGCTCTAGAGCCAAGCTGGCCCTCACATGTCAAAGTCTAAATGGGCCGGTTAAAGAAAAATAGATATGTTTTAAGGCTCAATCCTGTAAGGTCGGAAATCCTTTTAATAACATTTTATTATTTTTTTATCTTTTTTTTTAAGAAATAAAATTAATAAATTACAATAATGAAAGTTTCAATTTAACACATAAATGTTATCAAAATCAAGTAATTTTCTTAATCAATAAGAAGACTAAACAAAAAAAATATTCTTATAAATATGTCTTGAAAAGTGTAAGGAGTTAACAAAATAAACAACACTTTATTAATATATTCTTGAAATGTACAAATTACAAGATATGAACAAAACAATCCCTGTAAATAAGTCAAAAAATATAAAATTAGTAAGAATACTTATGAAATAAGAAAAGTATTTTGTAAATTTTTAATTTTTAGGGTTATTAGTACAAAATGTTCTCATAAAATTTAATTTTAAAAACATAATAACAATTAAATATTTGCAGTATCATTAGCAAAGTAAATCAACAATATTAGCATCATATAAATAATTTTAATAAAGAAAAGAATAAACGGGCCTAAATGAGGCCCTAAAAAGACTGCCTCTTTTAACCTCGTTTTCATTTTTAAGACAAAACTATCAAACCCGGCTTTTGCAAATTCTGAGCCTTAGGCTGGCCCATTTTCATGGCTCTAAATGGCTCATTCTCTAACCCTATCACACCACCACCCCACCACCAATGCTACGTATGAAACATGGTCTAAGAATATTTACTGAATAACTACATTTCTTTTGAAGTTAAACTTTTTAATTTTCAAAATTATTTTACGTTTGAATAATAATATAAATTTATTGAGGAAGTGCAACTTTAATGTAAAAATTATATTGTTACACCCACCACACGCCCATACTTCTTAGGGGACCAGTTTTGTTGCCTATCAACTTGTCTTTTCTTTTTTTACTTTTTTTTTGAAAAAATTGTTTTTTTTGCCAGTAGAAAAAAAATTGTTTTAATGGGTAGAGAATCTAAAATAAAGATATCTCTTAACTAACATTTGTTTAAAAAATGATTGTTTTATTTAAAAACCATCAGTTACAAAAATTAAATTTGGACAGTTCAGATGAGACAAGCTCATGATAGGCACCAAAATTGGTTCCCCCTTCTTAGCAACATAGGGTATAGAATCCATGACCTCCTCTACAAGAGTAGGCGTGGGTGGCAATTAAGCTATTTGGCTTTTGGCAATTGAACTTGTTAATTCAACTAAAAAAACAAAAAGTGCCGGTTTTAATACTAGAAAAAATGCCTATAAAACCACTACATCTAGATCTTTATAGGTAGAGACGGTTTCAAAAGTATAATTGGTAGCATTTTTGTAAATATTGATATAACTTAGCATTGGTCACGCTTTCACAATGTCTAAATAATATTTTCTAGGGTGATTATAATGTAATCTGAGGCCAACTATGCATCTTCATCCGAATATTTTCTAGATAAACTTTCCAACTATGCATCTTTTCGAAATCTGAGGCCACTTCAATAAATGTAATCTTCATTCATCTTATCTATTTAAACTCTTTATTGCGTTTGTTTCTTTAGATTCAACTCCTCTTCCTCTCATCTCTAGAATGACAATATGGTATGCATGAGGGCAAATTCTGTTTGCCCTCCTTTTTCTCCTCCTCTTCTACAGCCGGCTTCACCACCTCCTCCGAATCCTCGGCCACCTTCAGCCAAGCAACTTGTTCAGCAGCTGCATATGAGGGTAGATCATATAGACAAACGCCTTGGAAGACTTGTCGCGTTGCTCCACACCATTAACAACAAGCTCAACCTTGTACTCTATGCCAATGACATCGAGTACAATCTTTCGTACGACCCCACCTCTTTCTCTTCCCTTTCTTCCTACATTGCCTCTGGCAATGAAGAAGAAGATTGAGAGGTTTTTTTTATTATGTAAAATGTTTTTTTAATATATATACCGATGTTGCCTTGATCGGGCAACATAAAAAATATATTATTAATGAAAAAATATTTTTATTTCTAACCTTTATCTTGTTCAATCTTGATCTTGATCACGTCTCTTGTATCTTTGTTTCGTAGTTTTTTTGTCTCTAGCGTGATAAGTTAATTGTATGATAGAATATATATACTTTTTTAGTAAATTATATTATATGGGATATTATTCATGTTAAATGTATAATTTAATTATATTCAGACCGATTGTAGTAGCTAAAGGTATAAATATGTTAATTTGAACCGTCGTTTAACTCTTGACTAGTGTAAATGTTGTTTACTTTTATAATGTTCACTTTTTATTTACACTGGATACGATGTGCATCTTGTCTCGCAATTATTATTTAGTTCGCATTTCAAGTATGATTGGTGTAAATACATAACATTTTAACTTCCAACACCTATCATTGTGTCTCATCAGTACTATCTGAATTATTTGGCCATCAGTCCCATTTATAAATAACAAGGCACCTTTAGTTCCTAAGTTGAAATTCAAAAGTTCCTTTCTAGTTCTCTCTTTCTTCTTGAGCGACAACACTTCAAATGACAAGAACAAAGAGGCAGCTAGCGTTTCCCCTTTTCTCCTTATTCGGTGACAGCTACTAGCAGTTTCTCTTTACAGCCCTCTCCACCCTTGATGTTGGAGAAAATTGCTAAGGCCTTCTTTCACCTCCAGGGCACTATGCTGGAGGTAATAGTGAGGCAAGATCTCTTCTCCGAATGATTGAGGAGTTGGCGGTAGTGTTGAACGACATCATCGACCGTTTGGACAAGGCGTGATAAGTCTCCTAGAATAATGATGATCTTTTGAAGACCTGGGTTTCAAGAACCTCCATTATTATCTCGTGCTAATAATCTATTATTGATGAAAAAGTTTCAACCTTTTGGTGAAAGTTCTTATTTCTAAAATTTTATTCTTTATTCTAAAAATTACATTTTAGATCAGATGATTTTGAAAGACGGTGTCTTATGAATAAAAAATATTTTAAAATAGTGACACTGGTATTTAATGAGAATTGGTCTAGAAAATGTTACTTTGACACCGATCTTTAATCATAACTAGTCTAGAAAAGGTTGCCCTAACTATATATACTCACTTTCGCTCTCAGTCTTTATCTCTAGCCTCTCTTACTCCTGCGCATGTGCTCTTTCACTATTTGTCGCCTTCGACTGTCGTGATGTCTCTCTTTCCACCGTCAATATGTCTTGGTATTCCCTTCTGTTGGGCTTTCCCTCTCTATCGCTGTCATTTTGCTCTCATGTTCAATAAATATTGTTGCTTTTCACAAACCCTTGAAAGATGTTTTGCTGTCGTGTTATGTTAGTGTTCTCTTTTGTTATCTTTGTTTGCATAGAAGTTTTAATTGTTGTCTTTCACAAACCCTCGATACTCCTTTTCCTTCTTTTTCGAAACCCTGATGGTCACACCTTTTATTTCTTTGCATAAACACTAATGCTTGCACCTTTTTGCTCTTATGCCTTTTATCATCTTTGCAACATACACACATCTTGTGTCCTCCAACCACCACATATATCACAAAGTTGAATCTACAATGGGAATGGACATACAAGGTGAGCGTATATTGCAAAGAGGCTAATTAGATTATAAGGTATGCTTGATCAATATTTTCTCTGGTTGGTTGTGAAAAATTTTTCAGTTTTGCATGGCAGGTGACCTTGTGATATATATAGTGGTGTTAATTGGGGCATATACCTTAATTACTTGGTTATAATTAATTCGCGCCTACCAACACTACGACATATGTCACAAGGTTCAACCTGTGATGGAAATATGCACAAGACATGCTTATATAGCATAGAGGTTGGATGAGAGCCAAAAAAACCATATATTCATAAGTTGAGAAGTGTCCAATATATGATATATGTGGTGGTGTGAGTAGGCCAGTATATTCATATTTGTTTCAAGTTCAATGTAGTTCTTGAACATATGGTCTATACGTAATGTATTGAATTTGAAGCAAGTAGTCATAATTTTGACCAATTAACACCACCACACATAGCACAAACGGTTGTTGCACGCTAAAGAGGCCAATAATAACAGCTAACATTAATTTCAATAATATGAAGAGCGCTAAGTTGAGTGATGTTTTTTGTAGCTTTCACTTATTTTTTTTTTGTAGACATGTTTATCTGTTTATAGTGGATTTGTATTTAATATACTTAGTACTAATTTTTTCTTTTTTATTGAAGAAAGGAGTATGAAGATCGCCTAAAAGACATGTGAAGAGCTTTAAGTTGAGTGGTTTATTTGTATCTATCACTTCTGTTTTTGTACATGTGAAGAGCATTAAATAATCTAATTTAATATGTAATTTCATGTAATTGAAATCAGGGGATTGAATGAACATAGTTGGAGGTTGCAGATACATGCAAGCTCTTCCTTTCACAAGTATAAATATGATATTCCCTTTGTGTTAGTTGCCTTCTTGTGTGTTCTTTGCGTGATACATGAAAGTTTACATTTTTTACTACTGGTTGTACATATATATTAATTGAATCATATTTGTTATGCCTTTGTTCTTTTCTAGTTTTTTTTTTGTTTGGATGCCCCCTCCCTGAAAAGGATTAGATGATTATTGAGTGCTGGTGGGAGTGTCGATTATAATTTTAACCTTGGCGTGTGGGAGTTGTAGATGTGTGGTTTGCATCGTGAGTCATCCTTAGAGTTGATTACGGCAACCCTTGTATTGGGTGCTAAGTTTACTAATCTTAGGCATTATGGTTCTTTTGAGATTTTAGATAGAATATGGCTTTGGTCTCTCTATTGAAGATCGATAATAAAGAGCTACCCGACTAGGAGGAGTTACTAGCGACAGGCTAATTATTAAGACGTCTAAAGTAAACAATGAACAAGGTAGGGCCAGTAATCTAATCTTGAAAGAAAAAATTCATTGAGTTGGATAACCTAGTGATGATTGGGCAAATCAACTTTTAAATGAGTGAATTGTTATAAACAACACTAGGTCATTTAGGTCAACAAGTTTGTCCTTCCAAGTCTAGATCACCAACCTTATATTTTAATCCTTCAATTTAAAGTTATTAATCCTCACCCCGTCACTAGTATTTCCACCTAGTTTGTTATAACTTCCTTATTATTAGCCTTCAATTTGGTTTCCTTCTCAACCAAAACCTCCCCATGAGATTATATTCCCACATATAAAATATTGTTCTCATGCTTGTATATTACTCTGTTATACTTAGTGTAACACCCATATTTTGAAAGCATATGGATGGCATAATTGTAGTAATATCTTTAAAAAAGAGACCAGCAATCTTTTGTAAACAACAGAAGTCCCAACTTCAAGTAGAGTGTGGAGCTGCACTTGAGTGGGTTTTCAAAAATCATTTTCAGATTTGGTCTTATATTATTTTATGATTTATTTTAAGTCATCCATTTTAGGTTCATTTCTTCATATCAGAGTTTTTACTAATAAGTTCTTTGCTGAAACCCAAACTACTATGTTTAATTAATAGCCCTAGGTAGACGACTGTCCACTACTGATATGAATGTCATTGAGCATTTGTTTATATACAGGCACTTACATACATGTTAGTACGAGACTGACCACACTTAAATACAAATTAAGTACAATCTCCAAAATGGATAACCAACAGAAAATTAAATTCTAAATCATTTGCTTCATTTGCCTATGTTTACCTCCTTGCCTAAGGAACTACTTGCCCAAGCTGAAAATTTGTTTTGGAAAAATAGAGTGAGATTCAATGAATCTCAGTAGTAATAGATATCACTCATATAAAATGCACATATATCATGCCATGTCAACCAAAGTTACAGTACAATCAACATATTCAACATTTAGAGATAAATTCACAATATGCAGAAAGCATAAAGTTACCAATTCAAGGACAACCGTCCCTTGCCTCAGCGCTGGGAAATTCTACTGGGCCTTAGCCCTTCTCATCTGAATGTTTTAAATTCATAATGGTACAAACATGCATATAACATATCACATAATATGTGAGGGATAAGTAACTACCTGATAATTTTTCCAAATCTTGATATTGATTGACGTGCTTTGAACATCCTGGGTGAGTGTCAAGTCCTATAAATTATAATTTATAGGCAATGAGTTATTTCTTAGTTCAATTCTTCATAAATTATTCTCTTATATTGGTTATCATTAGGGTCACTACATTAGGCCCAATATGAAGCTAATGAGCTCAAGCTACTCCAAATGCTTAACTTAACTCTTAAATATCCAATTCTATTACAAAAACACTTTACTTTTAATTTTCACACAATTACCAAAAGCTAGTAGATTTTTCACTGAAATTTGAAAAATCATAACTAATTCTAGAAAAATTGAATTGGGGTAATTAAAAATTCTATATGACCCTTATTACGTCTATTTTAAGGGAAAAATACTTTCATTAGCCATACTTCCTAGTTTTTCTTTTTCCCCTGCTGCCAGAATATCTGACTAGTTTGAATAGTCTACTTCAAACACTCATAACTCCTAGTACACTTATCGAAATCCTTCATAATACCTATCAAATTAAAGGTCTTTAAGTGTACTTTAATTTTGGAAAATCTCATCATCATTAGATGAAGTTTGGATAGTGAAATTTTCACCACAACAAAACTGCCAGACAAAAAAGCATACTGGCAACTTTGGTACACATGCAAACTTAATTTCTAACTTTTGAGTCTTTAAACTAGTCTGTCAAAAATTATAACCAGGGCCTATTCCTACATAATTTTTTATGTAGGATCTAATGGAAATCTCAAAAATACCAAAATCAAATTCTTTCTACCAGATTGAGCCCCTAACTGAAATCTGCCTCCCAAAACAACAAAAATCCAACTTTGTGTTTTTAACCACCAACAAGTCTAATACTTCCACAAACATCATATATCAACTTAAATATGATTCAAAAACATCATATTGCTTCAAAACTCCCCTTGGTCAAAAATCAAAGGTGGCACAAGAGTCAAGAAATACTCAATGAAAACACAAAGTAATCAGTTAAAAAGGAAGCCTATGCTTACTTCTTCACGTTTCTACAGGTGGTTCGGTGTTCCGACGTTCTGGCGGTACACCGGTAGACTAATTGGTTCAAAACACCTTAGATAAGAAATCTAAGACCATAGAATTAAAGCTTATAGTAAGTAAATGAAGTTTCCTGAAGGTCTTACCGGACGATAACGTCGATTCGGGGTCAAAATCGGCTCCTTCTCTATTCTTGTGCTCTTAAGCTTAAGAAATCATATTTCTCTCTCTCTTTCCATTGTTGCACAAAATTTTGGCATTTAATTAGGCATGGATGGTTGTGATTTAATCACATAAAATGATCTCATCTCATCTTACCAAGTGTCAAAAGTTTAAGGCTTAAGAATGCCACGTGTCGTGTAACCAGTGGCCTTCCACTTTCTCTATCTTTGGTGAGGCATAAATGGTCAGGGGAAGGGGGAGGCCTGACGATTTCCTCAGACTCTTGGGTTCGATGCTCGACTAGTAAAGTAAGCGACCCGGCCGGAGACCGGTGAATTCCCTAGACTCAGCCGCTAGGTGGCGTACTCCAGAGATGACAACACGAAAGGCTTAAAGTGGGTGTAATAATGTGTAATGATAAGGGACACATGTCACCTCCTCATTTGGCCAACACAAAAACATCTTTTTACTTGGTAATGATTTCGGGACACCTGTTATTTTCTAATTTGGCCAACACGAAAGATATGTCATCATGAGTCATAATGAGCTGTCATTACATACTTTACTGAAGTTCTTTTAATAAAGTTGCTCCATCAGTGCATTACCCAGAATTCCACATAGGACCCACGTGGGAGATGCCATGCATTACCCAGAATAAAGTTGCTCCAGAGATGCCATGCAAAGCCCGAATTCCTCCAATCTCACAACTGATGCCTCTGTGCCCTGCAGCCACTGACGAATTTTCCTCCGACTTCTTACACTTGTATTTTTACAATCTTAACTTCTCGATTTCGGCGAATGACATAATGGACATTTGGGAATTTTGAAAGTAACTCTACATTTAATTTGCAAATACCAGTATTTATTTTATTTCACTATTTCGATATTTACACATTTTCAGTATTACAAAATTTGGTATATTACACTTAGGTTCATTAAATAATAATCTTTTCCTTTATCAACTGAGACTGGGGTAGGGCAGAGCCATTTTATATTTGAGGTACAAAAAGATCAAAATGCATAAGTACAATAACCTAGCAGCGAATCCATGGTAGTCACATTCAACTGTAGGGATGCTTACATTATAAATCATACGTCAACAACATGCAGATGCCGAGCCTAAAATTGCATCCACTAAAATTGCATTCAACTGTAAGGAAGTGAGGTATGTTGTTTTTGATTCCATAATGTTCTTCTCTTCATCACTCAATCCTAAGCATGGTTGTGTCTTCATCTTGATGGCCTTAGGCTTTAGGCAATTAGGTTTTTAGCTTGGAGGGAGGTGAATGTAGATGAGTGAAGGTGGTAGGAGGTCACGTTGGGTGAGGTTATGAGTTTGAAGTTTAACTCTTATATGAAATTAGCACACCTTTATCTGAAGTGGGAATCAAAACCTTTCTTTGTAGCAGGTGGTGAATTTTGATTTTGAATTTGTGAATTTCTTTTTTGAACTTGTTAAAACCTTATTTGAAATTGGCAAACCCTAATCTGAACTAAGAGATGTTTCAGTTGGTACTTCTTTAACTGAGAGACATGAAATACATCATGTAGTCTACTTAGGTTTGGGGGTAAGGCTATTTTGTATGCCACTGGTCCAATTCTCATAAGAATCTTAAAAGGACTAATATATCATGGGCTTAACTTCTTTCTCTTTATCGCTCTACCTATTCCAGTAACTGGAGATACTTTTAGGAATACATGATCTCCAACTTCAAATTCTAGAGGTCTCCTTCTTTTGTCAGCATAGCTTTTTTGTCTGCTCTGTGCTGTAAGGAGCTTCTTTCTTATAGTTTTTATTTGTTCTGAAGTTTGATCAACCAGATCCGGTTCATACAATTTTCTCTCTGATAATTCTATCCAGCAGAGAGGTGACTGCCATTTTCTTCCATATAGTGCTTCATACGGAGCCATTTAAATGCTTGCATGATAGCTGTTATTGTAAGAGAATTCAGCGAGTGGAAGAAAACGATCCCAATTCCCCTTGAAATCCATAACACATGCTCGCAACATGTCTTCCAGTGTCTGTATAGTCTTCTCTGACTGCCCATCTGTTTGTGGAAGATAGGCTGTACTAAATTTCAACTTTGTGTACCCAATGCTTCATGTAGAGCTTTCCATAATCAAGATGTGAAGCAAGGATCTCTATCAGAGATAATACTCTTTTGTGTACCATGCAATCAGATTATCTCCTTTATATAAATTTCTGCTAGCTTCTCAAGAGAATAACAGTATTGATAGGTAGGAAATTAGTCGACTTTATAAACCGGTCAACAATTACCCATATTGCATCATAGTTTTTGATCCTGGGTAATCCCACTATCAAATTTATAGTAATACTCTCCTACTTCTACTCTGGAATTTCAGAGCTTTGCAGAAGTCCTGGTGATTGTTGATGTTCAATTTTGACCTTTTGACAGGTAAGACATCGTGCAACATACTTGATTACATCACTTTTCAGTCATGGCCACCAATATTATGATTTCAAGTTGTGGTACATCTTGATCGCTCCTGGATGAAGAGTATATTTACTATTATATGTCTCATCTAGAATTTTTTGCCTTAGGTCAGCCTTTGGTGGAATATATACTCGCTTCTGGTATCTAACTAACCTACTGGTCGAAAGATCATAGTCTGGAGTTTCACCTGTTCTGATCATTTCTCGAATAGACATGGCATGTTCATCTTGTTTCTGAGCTTCTTCTATTTCCGCCCTCAGACCACTTTCCTCTTGACTAACATTGAAGTTAGCAATGAGTACTTCATTTGGTACATTCATGTTTAGGAATACTTGATTTGACAGATTCATATCCCTGAATTCCTTTAGTAATTTTTGTTCTCATACCATCATAACTGCCACATACACCGCCTTTCTACTCAAAGCATCAGCAACGACATGTGCCTTAACTGGATGATATTTGATCTCTAGATTATAATCTTTCAACAACTCCATCCATCTTCGCTGCCGCATATTAAGTTCTTTCTGGTCATGTAAGTACTTGAGACTCTTGTGATCGCAGTATAATTCTATAGTGGTACAATACAGGTAATGCCGCCATATCTTCAAAGCAAACGCAATCATTGCAAGTTCCAAATCATGAGTGGGGTAATTCAATTCATGAGTCTTCAGCTGTCGAGAGGCATACGCCACCACCCTGCCCTATTGTATAAGAACACATCCCAATCCCTATTTACTAGCATCGCTATACACCACGTAGGTTTCACGGGGATCTGGGATAATCAATATTGGAGTAGTCATCAATCTCTCCTTCAGCTGTGTGAAGCTCTTTTCACATCGTTCATCCCACACAAATAATTGATTCTTTCTTGTGAGCTTTGTCAATGGTAAGGCAATTCTGGAAAATTCTGTATGAACCTGCGATAGTAACCAGCAAGACCCAAAAAACTGTGTATTTTTGTAACAGTTTGTGGCCTCTTCCAGTTTAACACTGCTTCTACTCTACTAGGATCAACAGAGACCCCTTCTTTTGAAATCACATAACCCAAAAATTTGACTTCTAATAGCCAGAATTCACATTTATTGAGTTTGGCAAAGAGTTGTTTTTCCTTCAAAATGCCCAACAAGATCCTCAGATGCTTCTCATGCTCTTCTCTATTTTTGGAATAAATTAGGATGTCGTCAATGAAGACTACCACGAATTGATCTAAGTGCTGACAAAAGATCCAGTTCATGTAGTCCATAAACACGGCGTGTGTATTAGTCAAGCCAAAGGGCATCACTAAAAATTCATAGTGCCCATATCTAGTCCTAAAAGCTATTTTCGGGATATCTTCAGCCTTTACTCACAATTGATGATAACATAATCTCAGGTCAATCTTCGAGAACACACTAGATCCAGACAATTGATCAAGGAGATCGTCAATTCAGGGAAGTGGATATTTATTCTTGACGGTCACCTTGTTCAATTCTCTATAGTCAATACATAACCTTAGGCTTCCATCCTTCTTTCTGACAAATAATATTGGTGCTCCCCATAGTGAAACACTGGGTCAAATGAACCATTTCTCCAGAAGTTCTTCAATTTGCTTCTTTAGTTCTATCATTTCATTTGGTGCCATTCTATAAGGTGATTTGGATACAGATCCAACTTCTGGTGCGATTTCAATGGCGAACTCTACTTCTCTTTCTGGAGGCAACCCAGTAATATCATTTGGGAAGACCTATGGGAATTCATTCACGACGGGCACATTTTCAAGAGTTAAATTTGTCTCTGCCTAAACAGAGAAAAACAATACATACCCTTGACACCCTTTCCCTTGGCATTTTTTAGCTTCAACCACAGAGAGAAGGTTTAGGTTTGCACTAGCATCAAGTTTCGTCTGTGATTCTGGAAATGCTACCCTCTTATTAACACAATCCAGTAACATATTGTTTGTTGTTAACCAGTTTAGACCTAGTATGACTTCCAGTTGTTGGAGTGGCAAACAAATTAGATATATTACAGATTTATGCCCCTCAACATTTATAGCACAACTTAGACATACATTAGCAATCAAAGTTTTGACACCCATAGGCGCCGATACAGTTAAGTCATATGGCAATTTATAGATGCTTAGCTCCAATCGTTTAGCACAATCATATGAAATGAAAGAATGACTAGCACCTGAGTCAAGCAATGTGTGCAAAGTATTATCATGGAGGAGGATAGTACCTTAGATCATCTCTGGTAATTTTTGGGCCTCCTCATTAGTCATGGCAAAAACTCTACCCTAGTTATGCTGCGTAGGCTCAGTTGCTAACTATGGACAATCTTTGATAAAGTGTCCAGGCTTTCTACAAGCATGACAAATCAGTTGCCCTTCACAAGACCTACCTGGGTGTGTCCTACTGCATCGAGGGCATGGTTGCTATGTTTGAAGACCTTGGTAGCCTTTCTTTTCAAATTGAAAGGGCTTCTTGTTATTTCCCTTCAAAAAGAATCCTTGCCCCTTTCGTTTTTTAGAAGCATTCCCTTGACTAGATCCACTTCGGTTGTTTGCATTTTTGCTCATATGCACCCTCCTCAAGTTACCTTCTGTCAGGTGACACATTTCCATGGCCTTGTTGAATTTGGTAAATTATCAGGCAACTAGCTTCTCCTCCATTTTGGGCTTCAGTCCTTCAATTAACATATCTGAGCTCCATTCCTCATCATCTTTAAATTGTAAATAAGAGGAGTAACAGGATAATCGAGTGAACCGGGGTAGGTACTCATCAAAAGTCTCAGTATCACCCTGTTGTATATTCAGGAATTCTTTCTCCTTTGTGAGCCTCATGGATGGTTGTGATTTAATCACATAAAATGATCTCATCTCATCTTGCCAAGTGTCACAAGTTTAAGGCTTAAGAGTGCCACGTGTCGTGCAACCATTGGCCTTCCATTTTCTCTTTCTTTGGTGGGGCATAAATGGTCAGGGGAGGGGGAGGCTTGACAATTTCCCTTGACTCCTGGGTTCGGTGCTTGACTCGTAAAGTAAGCGACCCAACCGGAGACCGGTGAATTCCCCGAACTCAGATGTGTTAGAACCGGCTATCACCCAAGAGGGGGGTGAATTGGGTGTATAATAAAAACTTAAGAACTTTAGAAATCTTTTCGTATCTTAACGAAAGTGGTAAGTATGAAGGTTTATAAATCAACAGTTAGATTAAATAATATATGCTGGAAATATAAGAGTTTAGGGAAGAGAATATGCAAACTGTGATTTATCCTGGTTCGGTCCAATATGTGATGTCCTACGTCCAGTCCCCAGGCTCCTCCTGAGATTTCAAATCCATTATCTTCTTTTTTAATCCGGGCACAAGAAAAGCCTTTACAATGCCACAAGTTTAGCCGGGTACTTGTGAGACCTTTTACAAATCTCTCACCAAGATACTCCCCCTTACGGTAAGTCTTACAGCAGAGCAATCCCGAAGATCTTCCTCTCCTGCTTACTCATGCAAGTCTTACGAGCAGCAATGTTCTCTCCTGCTTACACCCCTGTAAGTCTTATGAGCAGCAATGTTCTCTACTCTTACACCTTGTAAGTCTTACGAGCAGAATGTCTTACTAGCAATTCTCTCTACAGCTTCTCCCGTAAGGAAATCAACCCTCTCAAGGTCCCTCTACCTTGAGATCAACTCAGAAATATAATTGAAAGTGTTTACAGACTCTCACACAGAGTGGGTATAATACTCACTGAAGTACAATACAAATAATCACTCTCTCAATGATAAGTAATATAGAAACTTGAAAACAGAGAGTGTATGGGTAGAAGCAGATGATTCATATTTCTATCATTTTTCTCGTAGTTGCTTGCTGTCTCAGTTACCCATCGACGTTGAATGCTTTCTCATTTATAGTTGATGAAGATGATGACCGTTGTGAGCATTTGTCCGTTGGAGTCATTTTTACCGTTGAGCATATTTGAAAAACAAACTACTATGAAATATCCGTTGCAGAGTGGAGCGTCTCGTTGAACAGCAGGAAGATTCATTTTGAGCTGTACGTCACGTTGTGGAGCGTTTTGTGTTTCAGACATTTATTCATGTTGGGTCAATCTTTTGTCATGGTAGGTAGCCGATACTCAGTGTGTAATGATGTCACCCGCCACAATTGACTCTTTCATTTGAATCTGTAAGCTCACCGTTAAATTTCCTGTTTCACACTGTAAAATGCTTAATCACTAATATGATAAAGTATTAGTCATGGGTATGTTGGATCATTGGTCAAAAGCTGAATTTCTGGCTTCTGGGACTCATCACGTGAGTGAAGATATTCGCCATACGTGACCTCCGTTCTTGAAGATGAAATCCAAATATTTAATCTCCTGTTTTACACTTGAAATATATGTTAGTTAATGTTTAGGAACAATAACAAGTGAAAACATAATGATTGTATAACATTTAACCACGTTTGGATTGAGGCTCTGTTTCGTTTATGCATTCTATCACGTTATCACTCGAGTACATTATGGCTCACTCGAGTGCATTTTATATTTTCACGTTCTGGCTTCCTCTCAGGCAAACACTCGCTGCTCTTTACTCGCATCTGCTCGAGTGAAATCTCGATATCACTCGAGCACAACCAGTCATGCTCAAGTGCTCCTCTTGTTTTCACGTACATGCTTCTTCTCGGGTTAACACTCTCATGTCAAAACTTGCATGTGCTCGAGTGAGAAATACTCCAATGCTCGAGCATGAATCCTAGTGCTCGAGTGTTACAGATTTCTTCACGTTTCAGCTGCTTCTGGATATCACTCGCACAACTTTTTCAAAGAGTCAGTTTTTACACTCGCGGGTGATGTGGGGCCACTTTAGAAAAAATTTGTTTATGTGATTCTAATGATGTATCATAAGAATGCTCTTGCCATATGCATTCCAATGCAAAAAGAATCAGCTCCAAACTCCATGTATTCTGCAAGTTATGATCGAAAGAGTGTTTATTTCGCTAGTCTGCACAAGCGTCAACTTCCAGAAGGCATAGATCCTAGAATATATGTTCAAATAAGGAAAATTACCTATCCATGGAAAGCTCTTTAAGTCTAGTTTTATTTGGCACTGGTCTCGTCTCAATCCGATGTGTGGTTTATAAGTTACGTGCAAAATACCGAACCTGTCTTGAAAAGTGATGGTGATTTTTGTTTCATTTTCCATGAATCATATCTCCTTCATTTGATCTTCTTTCAATGTGATTCTGGTGCAAATTTTACGTGTTGTGAGTCCTCTTTCATATGCCACTGGTTTTGGGTCAATCCGACGTATGGTTTGAGAGATATGATCAAAATACCGGACATCTGTTAGACTGAACGTAAAACAGAGTAGAACAGAGTATTCACCCCGTGCTCGAGTGTGTTCATCCGTGCTCGAGTGAGTTCATCCCGTGCTCGAGTATTAAGCTCTGTGCTCGAGCATAACTCCCCTAGAAGTGTCATAACTCACATATAAGTTATCTTAGCTTTGTATTAACCTATTCCAACCATCATTTGATCATAGAAACCTCCGGTATCATCATAGAAACCTCCAGTATCACTTCTAACAACTTGAATCTTGATATTCTTGATAGATCTTCCAAGTTCTTCATTCTTCAATATCTTTCTTTTTGATTTTCCTCTTGATAATTATTCTTCATAATTTGAGTGATCATCTCCTTGACTATCTTCAATTTCTTTCTTCTTCTTCCTCTTGTTCATTTTCATTAATTCAATCTTCTTCATTCTTTGCTCGACTAATCTACAAAATATGTAACATTAAATATAGTAGTTAGTCAAAGAAATACATTATATAAACTTTTTGCTCTTATCATGTCATATCTATATTTGACATCATCAAAACTAATCATATCTAACAAGACGCTAGGTGGCGTACTCCGGAGATAACAACACGAAAGGCTTAAAGTATGTGTAATAATGTGTAATGATGAGGGACACATGTCACCTCCTCATTTGGCCAACACAAAAACATGTTTTTACTTAGTAATGATTTTAGGAAACTTGTCATTTTACAAAAACACGAAAGATGTGTCATCATGAGTCATAATGAGCTGCCATACTTTACTGAAGTTCTTTTAATAAAGTTGCTCCATCGGTGCATTACCCGAAATTTGATGTGGGACTATGGCACGCATATTGAGGCATGCTACGCAACGCCCCCTCCAATCTCACAACTGACGCCTCTGTGCCTTGCAGCCACCGACGAATTTTCCTCTGACTTCTTACACTTCTATTTTTACAATCTTGACTTCTCAATTTTGGCGAATGAAATAATGGATATTTGGGAATTTTGAAAGTAACTCTACCTTTAATTTGTAAATACCAGTATTTATTTTATTTCACTATTTTGATATTTACACATTTTCAATATTACAAAATTTGGTATATTACACTTAGGTTCATTAAATAATAATCTTCTCCTTTATCAACTAAGACTGGGGTAGGGCAGAGCCATTTTATATTTGAGGTACAAAAAGATCAAAATGCATAAGTATAATAACCTAACAGCGAATCCATGGGTAGTCACATTCAACTGTAGGGATGCTTACATTATAAATCATACGTCAACAACATGCAGATGCTGAGCCTAAAATTGCATCCACTAAAATTGCATTCAACTGTAAGGAAGTGAGGTATGTTGTTTTTGATTCCATAATGTTCTTCTCTTCATCACTCAATCCTAAGCATGGTTGTGTCTTCGTCTTAATGGCCTTGGGCTTTGGGCAATTAGGTTTTTAGCTTGGAGGGAGGTGAATGTAGATGAGTGAAGGTGGTAGGAGGTTGCGTTGGGTGAGGACATGAGTTTGAAGTTTAACTCTTATATGAAATTAGCACACCCTTATTTAAAGTGGGAATCAAAACCTTTCTTTGTAAGCAAGTGGTGAATTTTGATTTTGAATTTGTGAATTTCTTTTTTAAACTTGTTAAAACCTTATCTAAAATTGGCAAACCCTAATATGAACTAAGAAGCAAAACCTTGCCTTTGTAGCACATGGTGAATTCTGATTTTGAATTCGTTAAATTCTTATCTGAACATATTAAAACCTTATCTGAAATTGGCCAACCCTTATCTGAAGTGGGAATTAAAACTTCTCTTTTGTAGCAAGTGGTGAATTATGATTTTGAATTTGTGAATTTTTTATATGAACTTGTTAAAACCTTATCTAAAATTGCTAAACCCTTATCTGAATTGGGAATCAAAATCAAGCGTTTGTAGCAAGCAATGAATTCTGATTTTGAATTTGTGAAATTATTATATGAACTTGTTAAAATCTTATCTAGTATTGGCAAACCCTTATCTAAAGTGGGAATCAAAATCTTACCTTTATAGCAAATACATGAATTTTGATTTTGAATTTGTGAAATTCTTATATGAACTCATTAAAACCTTATCTGAAATTGGCAAACCCTTAATTATATGAAGTGGGAATCAAAACCTTGCCTTTGTAGCAAAGTGGTGAATTCTGATTTTGAATTTGCAAAATTCTTGTATGAACTTGTTAAAATTGATAAAACTCATTTTTTATTTGTTAATTCATATCATATTTAGGGTTTCTAATATGAATTATAGGCCCTATTGCCTTGAATTGTAGCATTTTGGACTAAGTGTGCTTACATGAAATTAGTGTTAATAAGGGGGCAAACTTGACATAATTGGTTATTAATTATTGTTAATTGATTTTTAGGACAATTGATGCATCTTTACATGGATTTCTATTGTAAGTCATATGAAGATTGGAGCCCAAAACAAATAACAAAGGCTTGAAAAAGGAGCAAAAGAAACAAGAAAATGAAGTGTTGTCGTTGTGCCATTCACCTCTGCGAACAACATGTTTGCTGAAGCAAACAAGACTCTGGAAATGTGAAGCCAATGTGTAGTGAATGATATGTGCGCTAAAGCAAACAACTTTGCTAGAGACTCTACCAAGCAAATGACATAAGCGAATATGTGAAATCTGCACATAGTGAAAAAGTGTGTTTTAACACCAAATCTGAACCCTAACCCATTTTTCTTACTTGACCCAACTTCCTAAGATAAATTTTGGCCAGAATCCTATTTTCCATCATCTTCCTTCACTCCATTCCATTTCTCTCCTCTTCTTTTCACCCACTTCGCTCTCAACCTCCATTTCTTCCATTCTACACCCATATCCCTTCATTTCCTTCCACCTCTAGCTGGTATGGCCAAGGAATTCGTCCTCTTTCATGCTGTTCCTTCCACCTCTATCTTCTCTGTTTTGATTTTAAATAGGGGATAATTAATCTACAGATCTTTATAGTTTCAATCAATTTTTAATTAGGTCCCTATAGCTTTTTTTTTTCTTTTTATCAAGTCCTTATACTTTCACTTGTTTTAATCAGGTCATTGTAATTATTTTTCTTTTTATCAGGTCCTTATTGTTTCATTAGATTTTTAATTGGGTCATTATAGTTATTTATTTTTATAATTATAAAATCTGAATAATAATAATAATAATAATAATTTTTCAAAAAATTGAATTGAATTATAATTAGTTAATTACGGATTATTAATTAATTATATTAATTATTTTTTAAATTATGTAATTATTAATTTAAATTTATTATTCTTAAATTATATTTTAATATTAGTAATTGATTTAACTTGTAATTAAATTAATAAATTAAAATCCAAGAAAACCTACAAGGACCTAATTGAAAATCTGATGAAACAAAAAGGACCTGATAAAAAGGAAAAAAGTTATAAGGACTTGATTAAAAACAAGTGAAGATATATGGACCCTATAAAAAGGGGGAAAAACTATAGAAATCTAATTAAAAATTAGTTGAAACTATAAGGATCTGCAGATTATTTATCCCTTTAAATAATATCAAGGGGCATTTATGTCATTTCCATTTAATATTGAAAAAGATAAATTAGTCCTCACATCTTTTGGTATTATATAAATTCGGAATACCTTTTTATCCTTTAAAATTTTTATTTAAAATTTTTATTTCAGGAATTTCAAAAAAATAATCTTGTACCAAATCGTTTATCGTTATGTCAGATGCTGATGGAAGATTTTAAGTTTTTTTTTTTGTTTTGGCCGATAGAAGATTTTAATTTTAGAAGCATGAGGAGGGCATAACGAGCAGTTGAAAATGCTTCCTCTCCCTTGCAGGTTCTGCCTGACGTCGAACCCTCCACTATTCCATTTTCTTCCTGCTACCTCCTTCGCGATTCCAAACTCAAAACCTTTAACCCCTATCATGTCCTTCTCTTCTCCTGCTTCTTCTTCATCTTCAGCTTCCCCTTCCAAAGCCAACCCCAGAGAAGAACAAGAATGGGACGAACACAAACTGTCGCAGGTCCTCAAGTACCACAATCAGACCAAGCACTCCTTCAACAAGTACGCCAGAGGCCCTTACGGCCTCGATTGGGCCAATCAGCCTAACCCATTTCGCAGGTATGTGTCTTCTCCTCTCCTTCCTCTTTTACACTTCCCATCGTTGCCGATTGAACCTCCTTTGTATTCCTCTGTGTTCCTTTCTCTTCCTCCTGCAAAACCCCTTTCCAAATCCACCATTTCTCAGTTCTTCTACGATTCTCTCGCTCTTTCTGCTTGGAAAACTACTGGATTCAGTACATGGTCTCTCCGGGTTAACCCAAGTAGTGGTAATCTGCACCCAACGGAGGCCTACATTATTGCCCCTCCCATAGAATCTCTCTCTGACTTGCCTTTTGTTGCTCATTATGCCCCAAAGGAACATGGTTTGGAGGTCAGAGCCGAAATTCCATCAGGGTTCTTTGAAAAATTCTTTCCCCAGAATTCGTTTCTTGTTGGGTTGTCATCAATTTTCTGGCGTGAGGCATGGAAGTACGGTGAGCGAGCGTTTAGGTATTGTAACCATGACGTAGGTCATGCTATTGCTGCTGTTGCAATGGCTGCTGCAGGGCTTGGTTGGGATGTGAAGCTTCTTGATGGATTGGGATATGAGGATTTGAAGAACCTTATGGGGTTTCAAATTTTCCCTGAATTTGAGATTCCATCAAGACCTGTAAAAGGAAAAATTCCAGAGATTGAGTTTGAGCATCCGGATTGTGTTCTACTAGTTTATCCCAACGGAATTGGTGAATTTGATGTGGATTATAAAAAATTAAGTTCTGCTATATCTGAGTTGTCGAAATTGGGGTGGAGGGGAAAACCCAATTCTCTTAGCAAAGAGCATATATGTTGGGATATTATATATAGGACTGCTGAGATTGTGAAGAAGCCTTTGACTTTGGGGCAAAGATTCTTTATCGATCCATTTCAAAAAAGTTGTCTTTACAGTGAACCTTCATACAAGAGTTTCACATTGAGGAAAGTTGTTAGGACACGTAGAAGTGCAGTTGATATGGATGGAGTTACTCAAATAGGGAGAGATACATTTTATCAGATTCTTTTACAGTGTCTTCCTTCAGGTTGTCAAAATGGAGTGAAGCAACAGAGGCAGCTTACATTGCCATTCCGAGCTTTTTCATGGGATGCTGAGGTGCACGCTGCTTTATTTGTCCATAGAGTGATGGGTTTACCACAGGGCTTGTATTTTCTAGTGAGGAATGAAAATCATTTTGAGGAGCTCAAGAAATCTATGAACTCTGACTTTGTATGGGCCAAACCAGAGGGCTGCCCTGATGATCTACCTTTATATGAACTCTATAGAAACAATTGTCAACAGCTTGCCAAGCAGCTTTCTTGTCATCAGGTGAATAACGATCTGTGGTTGTGTTGCTCCATAGGTTCGAAAAAAATGGCCTTTCTTTCTTTTTTGGGATTTTTGGTTTCTTTAGAGGAGAAGTATTCAAAATTGGATTTTAACTTTCAGTAATTTTTTAAGATGATTATATTCTTCATAGTAAGGTGTAATGGCTTTGTGAAATACTTCACTGCAATCAGTAATCTGCTAACAATTTCAGACATAACATCCGTCTGGTACCTTTTGTATCCATTGAGTAAGGTTTTTTTTTATTATTCTAGGTACAAATACTATAATCTTAATATCTGAATATCTCTGGTTTTGTTATTATACTTAGATTTACTAAATTTCTGGGATATGGATTAATTTGGGTTTTTCTGTTCGTACTCTGTCTATTATTAATATCTTAAATGAGTTTTTGTTGGTTTTTTAATGAGAGTTTTACTTCTAAGCATAAGCTGAACATTTTGCATATTTCTTTCCTGTTAAATGTGTCTCCTTACTTGCAGGATATCGCGAGTGATGGTTGCTTCAGCCTTGGTATGTTAGCTCGTTTTGAGCCTACTTTGCGTGAGAAGAATGTGTGGATGTATCCTCGTTTATTTTGGGAGACCGGAGCCCTTGGACAGTTGTTGTATCTTGAAGCACATGCTGTTGGAATCTCAGCAACTGGGATTGGTTGCTTCTTTGATGACCCTGGTATGACTCGTTTCCATTACCATTTCTTTGTAGCTCTTGGTCTGGCTCTATTTCAGATGGTAATTTTGTGGATGTTGCTTGGAGTTCATCCAAAGATGTATCCTTCAGAAATATCAAAACTGAACTCTATAAAGTTCAATCAAGTCAAATTACCATTAAGCTAATTGCATTTTGCAAATTTATTGGTTGTAAGTATAATTTGCATAATACTTCCATGCTTCATGTTGCTTAGAAGTGTTATGGGTCATTCGTTCAAAGGTCATGTTCCTAATTCTTTGCTAATTTTAATTCATGGTCCATATAGATTGTGAGAAACTTTATCTTGATCTCTAATGAAAATTATGTTGGTAACACAACCCCTGGACTGTCCATTTATAATATTTTCTATTCCCTTCTACAAACCCATAAAAATGATCATTTTTAGTATTCATTCTTGATTATAGCATTGTTGATGTAGGAAGTTCATTTTGTCCAATGTTCTACTTCAAATAGTGATTTATTCTAAGCTTTGTCTGATTGAATCATAGGACTGCAGTTAACCAATCACTTTATACCTCAATGTCTGCCGTTATCAGATTGCTTAGTCATATCCCTTAAAGCTGCACCATGTTTTCTTTCTTGATTGAAGAAAGACTCTGCATTACTCACATTTATAAAATCAAGGCTACCGGCTTTAGAACCCAGCACTTTCATCTTTTTTTCACTTCAAGTGGTAGCAAAAGTAAAATGTTTTTGATAAGATAACATTTGGGCCTTCTGATGGCAAAAATGGGAAGATGGCTGGCTTGTTCATTTATGGGGTGGTTTTTTATTAACTCAACAAAGTAGTGCATGAGTCCACTTAGGATGTAGTTGCTTCAGTAAATAGGTGTAGGAAGGTTGTAAAGGCCAGCTCATGATTGTTATGTGTCTTGTATTGGAGATTCTCCATTTTGGGTTATTAGAATGAAGTTTTCAGATTCTGGAACTAGTTTCTCTAAAGTAGCGGTCTATTTTCCTAGGTTATATTCATCAGCCCATATCAGTTTTGGTATGAGCTGCAAGTTATTCTGAATAGTATTCAAAATGAACTGAGCAACAGAAAGCTGTGGAAGGAGAATGTATCACCATTTTTTTTTTTTTTTTATAAATTAGAGTGAAGGGAAGAGACAATACTATAATAAAGGACGGATGAGTTTGAGGCTTTTTGTTATTCTATTTGATACTCCTAGTTTGCTCCACCATGAGGCTATATAGCAAGAACATACTGGAATACAATAGAAAGGTTCTTGCTCTTCAATAGAGGATATTGATGAGGCTCTAAGTTTTGTCGGAAGCAATGATGTAATGGTACTAATGCGAATGTTAGGAAACTCATGGATGATGGATATCCTATGACCTATGAACCTCAATGTGTATATTGAACATGCACTTATCATATTCTGGAAAGAGAAAATGCTCGGTATAAACTTACATGCCCATGCACGTTATATCTGAACGTAATCTTTCCTGAAATACTCCTTTGGCCCTAAATGTAGGACTTAATATGAGAATAGATTTTGGTTTTAAATGTAAGCCCCTTTTTTTCATTTTATCTCTCATATTTATCATTTTTTTAAAACTAATTTTCCCAACTTATAAACTAATATATAATTCAATGCTACACATAAGTATTTTATAGAGATCATGTCATATATATAATTAAGTAATTTATTTAGCTTCATTAATCCTCTCAAATTAGATAAATATGTCTTCCATTAAGTAACAAAGGAGTAGATCTTTTTAATAAAATGTGCACTTGTCTTTGTGGAATATTTATTCAGAATAAACTTTGTCTACAGAATTTTATTGGTGTTTTAAAGAATTTTTCTTTTTGTTGTTTTATTGTATAATCCTGAAAATTCTAATTTTTGCTTGGTTGCAGTGCATCAATTGCTTGGCTTGAAAGGGTCAAACTTTCAGAGTCTGTATCATTTTACCATTGGAGGTCCCGTGTCAGACAAGCGTATTATGAGCCTACCGGCATATCCTGGTCCCGACGTAGATGCTTAGGGCCTGTTTGCTTCACCAAATAGAATATAGTATCACATACAGGGCTGAACCAATTGTGAAGAATATTGTATATGTTGATCCTTTACAAAATGTGAGTATTGACATTTATGAACTTAGCTGAAACCCTCTAACATTCATTCAATCCTTGATCATATATTTGAGTAGTTATATTATATATGTATATAATTTAGATTGCTCTAAACTTTAGTTTGTCTCAATTTTTTTGAAATCTCCAACACATGCTCTACTTGTGCTGTATATTTAAGTTTGATTAAACAGCACTGTTTGGAGGAACTGAAGATGGAATGTGGCTCATGACTTGTGTAACACTGTATCTAAAAGTTCCTTCAAAAAGCTTCATAACCAGATCTTCTGGTCTAAAGTAACGCTTGCTATGTCCATAACTAGATCTTATGGGTTAATTGACTCTTTTTAAAACAAGAGTTTTCACTGAATGAAGGATTCAAGAGTAACTAACATGTGCATTCAAGTTTGGAGCAGTTTTGGTTTGCTGACTTTTGACCCGGGGATATGAAAGCTCGGCTCTTCTCCATCTTCACACACATTTGGAGACTCGATTTCGGCCTTGGACAATACCGAAGGAAAGGGAAGGGTAATACCCAAAATACCCTTCTCTTCCCTAACATGTTGCATTCTAATGCTTGATTATGATGTTTTTTTCTTTCAATCTGAATGTGTCTTTCTTTGAAGCTTTGTAGCATGTTTCATATCTTGATGGTGGTTGTTGTTGATGGGTTGAAGATACACTATTATTTCAGGTTGGGATGGCATTTTGGGTGTGTCTGAAAATGCTACTTTGAGGATCTTTTGGCTTCTTTCTTTGGCATTTCTCTCCCAGCTTGAACCCGTTTGCCATCCAGAAATCGTGGGGGCATTTGTGACATTTCCATGTTTATTGTCCCTCAGGCATCTACAGCATCAAAATGTCGTGTTTTGATTTTTTTCCCTTGACATTCACTGTTCCCCCCTTTTTTGTGGAAATTATAAGTCAAGCCAAAGCTTGAGGTATAGAGAAACTTGGGATAAATCCTAGGTGCCACACTTAAAACACAAGCAAATCAAGCTAAGAAGAATGTTCTTTATCTTCTAGATACATCTCTAGACAAACATTCAGCACTAAAAGTATCAAGACCGTATCAAAATAAACTTGGTGGCTTTCTCTTGCGAGAAAATTTGCACATCTAATCATATATCCTACTCATGTGTCACAGTTCCACCTCCCACGTTTGGAAGAGGAGCTCTCTCGTCTTCCTGACAACATCTTTTTTTTGATGGTTTATGCAATGGGCCATTTTTGGCCTTCGGTCCACCCACCTTCCAGTTATCCGGTGTTAACTTGAAGGCCAACGCCGGATTTACCGACATAGGTCCCCAACAACCGACTAATCCTGGCGCCCCCAATCTGATAGGCCCGACAGGAATTCACCTCTTTGAGGTGCCCCAGGGGAGAGAGCTCCCAATAGAAATTCTTTACACATTCCGTTTCCTGGGATCTTACAACATCTTTTAGCAGATGATCTAGTGCACATTGTCGCATAAGCATGCTGAAAGCATCTAAAGAGTTAGAATAAACCATGATTTTTGAAAGCCCAACTATTCTACTAGCTGCACTGTTCTGTTAGCAGAGGAGAATCTCATTTTTCCCATAAAGACACGAGGACGGGTCTGCCGGACTCGACTTGATTTCAGCTATGTCTCTACTATTTGCCTTTTGTCAACATATTTTTGGTGTCGTTTTCTTTAACATTATTATTTTTTCATGCTCTACACAATGGTTAACCAATTGTATGGAGTAAAATGCAAGTCTTTGAAAAACCCAAATACAAAGATGTGAAACCATATTCTACATAACGCCCTGCACTCATCTATAGGAATGTTTTTACTGGTGTTAGGTTTCAAAATACCATAAGCTATATGCATACATGCTCCATAAACATTATACATCATAAAAAACATGAAAGACGTGAAGTAGAAAACAAAAATGAAAGTCAAAGAATGTTACAAAAGTGTTGGGTTTTGTACTGTGCATGTCTTTGACTCCCGCTGGGTGTTTAGAATATCACAAGTCACAACCTAGACTCTGATTATACCACATGACAATTGGACGAGAGGGAGAGTTAGAGAGGAGAGGAACACACTAATTTAAGAGTTACCATCAATGAAACCAGGCACTGCACTCTCTTAGATTTAAACTTGCATTTTTTTTCCTTATGAGATGAGGCCTTTTATTACACCAATCAACAGTTTATTAATAAACCTTATTCCACCAATATGGATTATGTAAAACTTTTTTTTGCCAATGTGAATTATGTATAACTAAACTAAATACAAAAGGACTTTTGTTGAAATATTTTTAAAAGGGTTAAGGTGTAAAAATAAACATAAGATTTTTTTCAAAAGTATGCTAAACACCAAATGCTTTTTTAATGGAAAAATAACTATGAACTTTCAAAATAAGTGCAAAAGTACATATTGACCATTAGTTGACTATTTGTTTGAATTTTTTAAAGGTTAAAATGTAAAAATACACATGAGATTTTCACAAAAGTACATCCAACACAAATATTTTTTTCAGGGTAAAAGTAATGACAAATTTTCAAAATTAAGAGTAAAAATACACAATGACAGTTTGTTTGAATTTTTTGACTGAAAATAGTGACATGGAGGATGACTAGATGATTAAGAAACAACTTGAAGATAAATATTTAAATACTTTAGGAGTATCACGTCATTTGAACTCTGTCAAATGAAAACATAACAACTCAAATCGTTTTAATCCTAGTTGGCTAATGACTCTTTTGAAAAAATTTAAATTTTATCTTGTTTTTAAGAAAAATATTAGTGGATAATTTTGTTTTAGCTTTTTTTTTTAATTAACATTTTTTTCATTAAAAACAAGATAAAATTTAAATTTTTCGTGATACATCAGCCACCTAGGATTAAAATAATATGAGTTGTTATGTTTCATTGAACAAAATTCAAATGATGTAGTACTCTTGAAGTATGCAAGTATTTATCCATCTTGGAATACTATTTTGCTGACTAGCTAGGTAAGAGAAATTAATTTCCACCGAACTCTTTATCTCCATTTCATCACTTCTTTCATAAGAGAGAGGGAGAGGAAAAGAAGGGTTAGGTGGAGATAAATTTCTCTTACTCAACCAGCAAATTGTTATTTTAGGTTGTTTCCTAATCATCCACATTATCCTTTATGTCACCATTTTCAGTCAAAAAAATCAAATAAACGGTCAACTAATGATTAAGGTGTACTCTTACATATATTTTGGAAGTTTATAGTTACGTTTGCCCTTCAAAAAGTACTTGTGTTGAGTGCACTTTTAGAAAAATCTCATATATATTTTTACACCTTAACCTTTAAAAAATTCAAACAAATGGTTAACTAATGGTCAATATGTATTTTTGCACATATTTTAGAAATTCATAGTTACTTTTACCCTAAAAAAAAAATTGGTGTTGGGTGCATATTAAAAAAGTCTCATATGTATTTTTACACTCTAACAATTTCTAAAACAAGACAATCGCCCCGGTGCGATGCATGGAAGCTGTGCTTATATTTAATATGAAGAATCTAAAAGAGGATATTAGATTTTAAAATATTTCAAATTTCAAATATTAAGTTAAACACACATTTAATACTTGGAATTTATTGTAAAGAAAGAAAAATTGAAACAAATCAACCAATGAGAATGACCTTATTAATTATGTGGATAGAAAAATTGAAACAAATCAACCAATGAGAATGACCTTATTAATTATGTGGATAATACACATAGACCAATCATAAAGTAGTTAGCACTATTAAAGATATATATTGATAAGCTAAGTCAAAGGTATTTTATTTAGTAATACACTCTTCGTTCCTTTTTACAAGATATAATTAATTGAGTTGTGTTATTCAAAAAGTTAGTTAAAATTAGTTATAAATATAATAAACATATAAAAATGAATTTTGTCTTCAAAAAATGTCTTTATTTATATGGAAGAGAGAAAATATGTTATGTTGAATATATTTTATTTAAATATGAGAATTGAATACAATAATGATATAAATTATTTTTGTAATTAAGTAAGGGTAAAATGAAGAGTTTGTTCTCTTCCCCTCCTCTTTCCTTTTACTACTCACATCAATCTTTAGATTGAAATTTAAACATTTTAGATTCAACGTTTTATCAAAATATTTTTTTATTATAGTTTTAAATTATTATAACTAAAATTTAGCAATTTTTGAATTTATTTATTATTAATTTGACATTTTATTAATATTTTTATTAAACATTAAATCTGAACCGCTTAAATTTCAATTTAAAGATTGAGATGAGTAGTAAAGGGTAAGAGGAAGTGAAGATAACGATAAGAAGAGAGGACTACACTCAAAGCCAAAAAGGAATGGGGCATACCCAAGAATTATATCTTATAAAAAATAATAATTAAGGAATAATTTCATTAAAAAGGTACTCTCCGGTCTTTAATGTAGGTCTAATTGGGGACTTAATCTTGATTTAAATATAAAACCTATTGTTCGTATATAGAGCCGGGAAAACGGGCCGAGCCCGTCGGGCCGGCCCTTCATGGGCCGGGCTTGTAAATTATAGCCTCAAAAGGAAGTCGGGCCTAAAAGGGCCGGCCCTGTAGGGCCTCGGGCTTAAAAGGGCCAGCCCTGGAGGGCCTCGGGCCGGCCCTTTAGGCCCGTTTATTTTTTATTTTTTTTACTTGGAAAGGAACCATGTTATATTTTTGAATTACCTTATTGAATCTATATGCCACTCTGTCCTCATATTGTATAGAGTATGATTTTTGAGTATATTGTTTTGTCTAATTGAATCATATTGTGATTTTTGAGTATATTGTTCTGCCTATTTAGACTAAAATCAAATTATATATTATTCTGCCTGATAGAGTATGATTTTTGATGGAGGTTGTAATTATTTTACTACTTGAACCTACTGCTCAAAGTGAAACACAATCAAATGTCCTTGAAATTGATGATAGTGGCGAAGAAGGTGAAAATGATAGTCGTCATAGTCATGTTGTTTAGATTTTAGAGTATTTAGCTTCTTGCCTTCTTATACTTTGGCCTTTATGTGAGTTATTTATGGATATGATTTTACCTTTGATTATACATTAGTAACTGTGTTTGTTTGTTGCAAGAGACGTGTTATTTAAACCTTAATGTTGACAACATTTATGTATTAAATTAGAACTTTAATCGTTGTTATTTACTAATTATATCTCTCTGGGAAAAATATGCATGAAAAAAATGTTAAATATTGTGAAAAAGATTTCTTGGCCCTGCGGGCCGGCCTTGGCCCTGATGGTCTCGGGCTGGGCCTTGAAAAACTGCAATTTTCTTGACCCCGAGCCCTTTAGGGCCGGCCCTGTTAGGCCCTGGCCCGTCAAGGGCCAGCCCTGTAGGGCCGGGCCGGCCCTGATTCCCAGCTCTATTCGTATACATCTATTTTT
The DNA here is from genome assembly GCA_963210345.1 of Inga oerstediana. NCBI lineage: Eukaryota > Viridiplantae > Streptophyta > Magnoliopsida > Fabales > Fabaceae > Inga > Inga oerstediana. The sequence goes on along the minus strand of OY723408.1, from coordinate 23,701,736 downwards.
TTTATAATTTATCACTAACAATAATTCTTTAACAATAATCAAGTAAAAGAGAGAACGAGGAACTAAATAAAACAGATTAGAGTGTTTAAAAAGACATATCATATCAACTAAGTTATTTGATTTAATTTACCAAATTAAGTATTTATATTAATCAACAAATTGACGTTTTGCTTGAGATCTTGAGACACAGCACAATAAGCCATATCGGATT